>NW_019775971.1:0-31793 GCF_001039355.2 Lingula anatina
GGGGTCTACATTGGCCCATAGACTATTTACACCTATAGGGAAGATATTACCTTCCGTTGAATATTGGTCTCATACGTACGAAATAACCATGCCTGATTTTACAGTAAAGTGTCACCCCATTCGATTTTGTGAGTCTAGTGATGTATGTGATATATATATCGGGAAGGATTAAAAAAGGTTCAGAATATACGGAGACATCATGCCCACTGTTACTGATGAATGACAAACTATTCAGCCCCTTCTGGCTCATTACAATGTTGTCCCACTTCATGGATCGCTCATGCCCCTGCTCTGTTTGATAACTTCAGGCTTTCAAATTGTTTCGTCCCGTTATTATATGTTGATTGGAATGGCCTCACTCTCGTTAACGCTGAAATCTCTCAAACACTTTCCCTCCACAAACCGATCAGCATCAACATCTTTCAATATCATGAATTGCGAGTAATGTTCCAACAAGCTTTTTGTTCATTTAGTCATCGGGTATACCCATTTCTTAAATAATTTGCCGATTGCATCAATTGATGTTCTTGTTTAGGTAACCTCTTACCTCCAGTATTCACGTTTTTTTGTGCTTTTTAATGATTAATAATTTAATGATTTTTAATGATTCAATACTATATCAAAGACACATTTATTATAGGAGGAAAGTTAATTCTGCGACATATAACAACCTTATTT
This sequence comes from Lingula anatina, assembly GCF_001039355.2. The sequence continues at coordinate 679 of NW_019775971.1, forward strand.
CATGCCTATTCCTTAACTCTTTGGATATAGTATTTTAACGGTTTCATGCATTTTTCGTTATCAACTTACTTAAGGTTTATTTCTAGTGTTTACTGTGTCAATCTTTATTACTGCATATAAATGTATACTGGTTTAATGATTCATGCTTAGTTATAATTATGTATATGACATGTCCTTATTTTCAATCACGATTGTGTTCCATTCCTGTCTTTTATGATGTCGCACTCCTGGACGTGATTCTTTGTTTGATGGGCATTTGTCTACGCCAGGAGTCTCCTACTGTTATCGAGTTCACTTTTGTTGTGTTTTTTTACTTATAGTTTTTTTAGTATTTTTCTAGTGTTTTCTGTTTTGGCCGGAGGCCAAAATTCTCGCGGACGGAAGGTCATATAACACGGTAGTGTTATACAATTTGTCTCTGTCTTTAAATCACATTCACAATCACGGAAAAGAAACCAAAATTAGAAACAAAAGTCCCGGTAAAGTAGTACATTTAGTTAATTGAAGTTACACCCCTCTTAGATGTCAGAAGTAGGAAACCGGTGACGACTCTAAAATCGCAGAAATTCCTTGGGCCTCATTTAAGTCATTTCGCTTCTTTGATCTCTTCCACCCAAAACAGTCACTACACCTGGGACAATTTTAGTTGAGGCCAATCCCAGGTCCGAGCGTTATGTAACCTTCCTACCCGGAGAACATATCCGTGTTCAGGGCTACTATGAAATGTAATATAGTCCCTGCATTTAGTTTTATCATACTTCCTATTAATCACGTATGTTACAATTAGTTCTTTTATTATTCCTATAAATTACACACATTTAGTAATAGTTATTGGGCACGCAGGACTTACAACGATTCCCTATAAAATGAGGGCTTCTCAGTTAGTGAGATATAGAGAGAGACCCTGGAAGATCGTCGTGACTGTCCCTGCCTGAGTGCCAGATTGTAGCCCGTCAGCAAATAAAGATCTTCATGAGCTACCATTGATGTCTTCGGTGTTTTCAAGTTTGCTACTCGCTCAGAATTAAGTAACCAGCCGGGTTATAATATGTTGCGTACACTAGATGAGCATGGAAGGACTAACTGGGTGACTAAAGTGAAACAAATAATTTATATGTATGGTTTTGGTTATGCATGGATAGCACAAGACGTTGGTGACATAAATACCTTTGTAAGCCAGTTTTTACTAAGACTGAAAGACTATGCTAGACAAAATTGGGTTGAAAGCATACAAAATAGTCCAAAACTTTGTGAAAACTATGCATTGTTTAAGAGTTTGTTAGAACCTGAACATTTTATTTGATGTAAATATTAAGAAATACAGAGTAGCATTTTCAAGATTCAGGGCTTCAAATCATAGACTTGCAATAGAAATTGGTAGACATGAAAATTTACAAAAAATAGATAGGTTGTGTAAATATTGCTTATACAAAAATATTAATGAAAGTGAAGACGAGAAGCATTTTTTACTTGTTTGTCCACGTTATGAGGAATTGAGAGCTAGGTACATTTCTAATTTGAATACTAACAATACATCTTCAAATTGTTATATTGCTATGATGAAAACAAAAAACCCTGATGCAGTGAACAACCTTCCTAGATTTAATTATCATGGTTTGATTGCTAGAGAAAACTGATGTGAATGTCCAACTGTAATCTTATGATGTATTTGCTATGGGCCGGTGGCCTTTATCAATTGAATAAAGATGATTAGCTTGATTAGCTAGCTTTACAATGCGGTGTGTGATGCCTTTGCACGGGTAGGACATGTTTACCTCGCAAAGAAAGCACTTAACGATATAAGAAATGGAACGTGATGGGCAGCTTTAGAGAGAAGGGGAGGGGGGTCGGATTTTATTGAATTTAGGTTTCCAGAAAGTTGAATTCCCTTTTAAGTAATAATCCTATCACACTTACCCCGAATCAGGAGGTTGAATGAATCAAGCAGAAAGCGCCAAATTCAGGATTTTAAATTGACCTTACATCCTAGTCACACGAGTTGGACTAAGCTGGAGTTCCATAATAATAATATTCCTGGATATTTCACATTTATCTGGATTTAAATCAGACCGAATATTTTGGATATCCTTCAAGATGCAGTGACAATACAGTAGAAATACACTTCAAACGTAATTTTGTATTTTTTTTCACTTTAAATGCACATAGGAAGTTTTGAGTATAAGCAAAACATCTGTACCGACCAAAACAATTAATAGGCACCAAATACTTGGAATGAACTCAGAATTTAAGAATGTCTCGGAAAATATTCATCATATGGCATAATGCATTATGCAACCTAACATTCTGATTATCTGATACACACTTAAAATAAGGTATTGAATGATGGAACACATTGTTCTTTTTGACTATATATATATAAACTCTGATTTTAAAACTAAGTCCACTCTGCATATTTTCATCAGTTTTTATGCATCTGTTATGATGCACGGTAAAGATAATCGGAATCATCATTGTATCACTGTAATTAAACATTTAAAAATTGGATTTCGTGGTCAGCGTTGTTAAAAAACAAAAAATTTTAAAGTGCACACCGTGATCACTTCAGGATAAATAAAATTAGAAAATACGAAAAACAAATTTTAAGTCTCCATACCAACGTAAAGTGCCAAATAGCCAGCTATAAATATTTTAGTTACTTATTAGACTAACTAGATAATTATTTTCACACCTCCACATGCATATACCTGTAATGACAATACCAGACACCAAAGCTAACATATCGTGTTTATATGCATAGATCAAACAAAAAGTTATTGTAAAGAACAGACACCTACGGGATAAAGAAAGAGAAATAAAAATGTCTACTAAAATCAGCTATTGTCATTTTGAATTTCAATATGAAATTACTATATTGTGCAACAGAGAGCCCCCTACTGGCTCCGAATTTCTACAAATTTAAAACCCGATATATGAACCAACATTTATTGATGGGACTGATTAATAGAACATTAATGTACATTGCTAGATAACAGAGGGATCAAGAGACTTCGAATTATAATTTAAATAAAATAAAAAGAAAAAAAACATTACAAGTTAAATAGCCTAATGTATCGGATTCAATCAAGAAACAATGCCTTGTCTGTTATTATGTTCGGTGTGTTTTAGAGAACATCTATCACTCTTGCCACCTATCACATAAGTAGTAAAATGAAATTTAAGCGGGATAAACGAATGAAAACTGTCTCACAGCTTGATATTCTACCTTTTAAGTAGATTATATAAAAAGTAAAAATCTGCTTTTGGATTAATAACGTACCCCTGTGTTGGGGGTGGTCGGCTCATGCCCTAGTTAGATTCCACTTTACCAAAATAACACGATTCAGAGCTGGGCCTCTGAGGACGTGTATTTTGACAGCGCCCCTTGCATGATTGAGAGCGACTTTTTGAGTGTGTAAGGCTTCTCGCCTTTATTATGAGGAAAGATCGTCTCTGATAGGAAGGTAGGTGTCTCACCTACATAGTATGAGATTTATAGATACCGATCTACATAGGGTGCCCTGAAAAGGGCATTTCGTGATTGGCACGATCGAGGCGTCTCGCCTTTCGAGGGAGGGGGGAGGGTGGACTGGTTGCAGTTAACTCGCAATCCACAGAAAAATGCCGACGCAACTTTTACATGTTTCAAAAGATATGAATAGACACTTTTTTTACAATCAACACTTTCGTGGTTTCAAAACTCACTCGCACTCATTTTATTGTAAAGCCTTCTCTCAGCCACTTTTACCGCTGATTCTTGTGCAGCTGAGCGTCTCCCCTTTATCTAAGCTGGCATTTCGAGAGATACCGCTCTGAAGTACAAGCACAATATGACGCATTTCGGGGAAATATGGAATTTATTGAATCAGGACAATACATATCATTAATACAATTTGAAAAATAAAAAGGGAGAGTTAACTACTGATACTGCAGACAGAAGGAGACTTTATCCAGTAATACAAAGCGGCAAATCATGTTTTACATACAAGTCTTTAAACAACAATGACACATTCGCCTTAATAATGTACAGCTCAAATTAACCGAGCCAATGATGTTATAGTGAATAATAACAACGATCTGGAGCTTGCAAACATTTATTCACCGACTAATCTTTTCACACAATGTCACACGTATTTAAACTCTATTTCTTCTCTATATTTAAACTCATATCAAAAGTAAGATATGTTACGAAATTAACCAATCACATAAACTGTTACTGACTTTGACCTTTTCCATTTTTTCTGACACTAAAACATGTTCTACACTTGTTGACTCTTGATGAAATTTAACTTACACTCAATAACTCTTTATCCTTTTACTCTCTTGATTCCGTTTTAATTGTTATCGGTAATTAGTGAAAACGTAAGTCATTTGCTTTACAACATACACCCCTTCTTCAAAAAAAATTCGTCCTCGAATTTTAAAACTTTACAACATACGCTCCTTTTTCTTTTAATTCAAATACTAAATATCATAAAATACGTAAATTAACAAAAAGCTTAAATTACAAAGTTACAGTTCTGCCATCAATGTCAATGTTATACGCAACTTCGTTAGATTCTGCAAAATCAAATGAAGTAAAAATGAAAAAATTATGATTATCCTCCTTAAATACTCCATTTCTATCATAAAGTCATGCAAAAATATAAATAAATAAATTAATTCTATAAGGAAATTTCGCATAAAATCAGAAACACTAAAAATTTAAAATATAACTTGAAGGAAAAAATAAATTAATGATTTTTTAGGAAATACGTCTGTGGATGTATTTCGAATCGTCATTTACACCTTTTAATGTGTGGCTCAAGAGCACTTTTTGTTTGTTTTCTCATGCGGATATTTAAACTTGTTGCTCTCTTATTATGGCTCTGAGACCTTTCTTTTACGGTTTTCTCTTACGACTGTCATTTAAGACATAGTAGGAATGCATAACGTAAGACAATAGGGCCGGCTGTGCCCTGTCCAATGAAAAGCATTCACCACAACCTTTTCTCATGCGGGTATTCAAAAGTGTTGTTTTCTTATTATGGCTCTGAAACCTTTCTTTTACGGTTTTCTCTTACGGCTGTCATTTAAGACATAGTAGGAATGTACTACGTAAGACAATAGGGTCGGCCGTCCCCTGTCCAATGAAAAGCATTCACCACAACGTTGCAACCAGCGCATCGTTCATGATGAAGTATCTATTCATCTTCATATTTGTCCACACTGCTATCAATAATAATGATCATGGTTAACACACAATAAAATGATTATCAGTATATAGCATAGGACATTTAAAAAAAACATAAAATTCGTCAGGACTTAAGTGTCATGTTAATTCCGTGCATGACGCACACTCTCAATAATAATAATAATAATAATAATAATAATAACAATAATGATACATAGATCAGTGTCTGAAATCATTGAAGTAACAATAAGGATAAATTAATCATAAAGTCATTAAAATTTTGTGATAGTACACACACTTCTTATACCAAAAGTTCGCTCGCAAAGATCAATGCACCGTGTTAATTATAGACACAAGTAGAAAGCCAAGTCAAATTCAGATTGGATTAAAATCAATTTGCATCTTGATCAAATGGTTCAAACTGAATATAGAAAAGTACATGTGCATGTTTAATGCGCAAAAAGCATAATATTTACTCTTGAGTAATTTCTTTTTTAGTTTAAAAGCCGTCAAAACTGACAATGGGATAATTCGTTCAAAAATAATATTTTTATTTATCATAATGTTTATACTTGCCAAGCCATGCCAATGTTTAGAGTAGTCTGCAGGTACAAAAACCTAAATGAAATTGTCAAATGTATTATAGTTATTACTCCACTTTGTAATATGAATGAATCTGTATTTGGCCAAATACAGTCCCTTAACATTGCTTTTGAGGGAAGAAACTTGTGCTACATCTTCCACGTCCTATAATTATAACTTATATCTGTACCTCTTATAATATATTAGTTTAACTGACATAATGTTACAAGAAATATGGGCATTATCTTCTGGTACTAAGCACCATGACGCAGACCCGTTTCACAGACCTAAAACCATGATGTCAATTATTATCTTTAAATATATGTAGTGGCACATTTGGATTCAAAACTGTTGACTTGTGTGAAAATAGAAGTGAGTATTGCGAGGTGTCTCTAGTATTTTAATGATATTTTAGCCTAATATGAAAGCAATTGTACAGCAGAAGTAGTATACATAATCAAAGAAGATCTACCAAATCATGTACGTAATGCAATGAGTATGTAGATTAATTCTAAAGATTTAAATTCATCATAACAATATGGATAATATCATTACTACTTACATGTTAATTTAAATACTAATCATCACTCAGGCAAATACTGTTCATACTGTATATAATACCAATTTTAATATCGAACAAGTAGTCTGTGTTATTGCATCGGCATTTATGTCCATTTCTGTTGTTTTAGTATCATACTAACTTTCCTATCAATTTCACATGCTGCATGCCTGGCTAATACAACATACGCTCACGTGATATGACGTACGGTGACGGTTGAAGCAGCTTCAGACAGTTGATTCATTTCGGTTTAACATCTTCTGAATGAGGGACAGTTGATCTTTCCAGTCTTTAATGGCGATTTCCCCCGAGAGACAGGCCCTCATGGTCTTCTCCCAATATGCCTCCAAGGCTGGCTTCATTTTCCCGGTTTCAAACTCCAGGGGAAATGTGCCCTGGCTGATGCCAGCACTGAAGACTTTAACTGAAAGATCTCTGTGGATTTTGTACACAAGTTCATTATGCCATATCTCCCACATCATGAGCCCAAGGGCGTAGATGTTGGCATCTGCATCGTAAGGTTTGGTGCCATCGAGTACGCTGAAGGGAAGACAAACCATAGACCCTATGGGGGAGTTGGGGTCTGGGGGTGTCATGGTGACCGGCTCGCTGATGTTCACCAACGTCACGATTCTATCATTTCCAGTCTGTATTACAAAATAAAGCATGTAAGAGAGCATTGCTAGCTATAGTACAGGCCTATAGCAGAGCAAAACTTTTACATATTACACGGGTTCTACACCATTATATCGAGATATAGTTGCAGTTTCAATTTATCATGGGATTTTTGCTCTTTAGAATAGACAAATGAAACGCACACATGTTCTTTGACAGGATAAACCAGTAAAACAAAATCAAACTCACTATTTGTGACAGATGATTTAAGATGATAAATAATAATAATAATCAGTTGATCAGTACGTACGGTAATCATAACTGTATCCATAGACAAATCCAAACAGACGAGGTCATTTTGGTGCAGGTAGGCCAAGGCGTCCGCCAGTTGGATTAGATAGGCTATCGGTTCCTTGAGTAAATAATGGACCAGCTGACCACGGTGGACTGTAGTTGTGCCCTTGTCACTGCTGAGGACCCTCAAACTGGTCAGACGCGGGGTCATGATAAGAGCTGGCAGTTCAGTTGTCGGGTCGATGTAAGTACCCAGTACGGTGGGCACAAATCCAATCTTCTGTTGCTTCAGTTTCCTGGAAAATGAGATCAATACTACACCAGATCTAATAGATAAAACAGACAAGCCGCAAAGATTTGAATATAAAAATGGAAGTTAAACATGTTCATCGAAACCTGAAACAGCATGTGTTGAATTAGTTGAAGTAAAAACACACCTTTTCAAGCGTCATGAATCATATATGGCAACGTGGATATTAGATAATGCGGATATATATATATATATATATATATATATATATATATATTTATATATATATGAATACTGAAAACTTCTAAAGCCACAATTCAAAACTGATAACGTAAAATAGTACATGTATTTGCGTATAACACACCTCATTTCAACTATTTCCTCTCTAACTTGCTTGCTTTTTGCAGTCCCTTTATAGCGCTTGACAGTAATTTTGCAGGGTTGATCTTTTGAAGATTTAAAGATGGCAGGGAAAACTTCGGTCCAGTTGCCTTGGTATGATGTGTGTCCTTCGGACGGGCTGATGTCTGCTTCCACATCTGTCTCATTAAAATACAAGAAAAGATGTCTTATAGCAAAATCTTCCAGCGCATGGTTAACTGTCGTGAACTGCTTGACAACAGGGGCATAGGTGGCGATGAGCTTCTCCTTAGACCGTTGGTCTTTTTTAATGGTCTGCATGTAGTTTCGTGTAGAAGATATAAGCTGTGGAATGGACTCACGCATCAACTGTAGATGATCCCTGGCCTCTTGGAGTTGAGCATCGACATAAGATTTTGTAACATCGTGCTTCGCCATTATTTTCAAAACCTCGAATGATCTTTCTCGAAGAAATTCACATTTGTTCTGCTCATATTGTTTTAAGATTAAGTGCTCCTCTATCTTTTTTGGGCCAACAAAAAGAAATGCCAATGCACCAAGAGGTACAATAACTGGCGAAAGCAAACCAAACGCAATTTTTTCACCCAAGCTTAATTCTGTTGTTGGCATTTTGTTGATAGCATAGCCCGTTATGTCTTGCAATGGCATATACGTTGCTACATTTCCATTTTCCCTAGAATCTGTTCCCAAGGACCTATCAAACATATTTTCAATCATGCTCAGCTCAGATTTAATTAACTGGAATTTCTCAGTGAATTTCTTAAACAACTGTTTCTTCAGAGTTTCGAATTGTTTTGTTTCCGTTTCCCAAGAGTTGATGGCATCCATGATTCTTTTACAGATGGCATTTTTTATTCTTCCTTCTAAACAGTTCCAATCTGGCCCATAAGGAGCTTCGGCATTGGTCCAAGAGGTAACGCGAGCACAGACAAGATCGCTGCTAAGATATTTAGAGAGAGAATCAGTTATGGTTTTATATCCTTCCTGAAGGTCGCCTTGAAGATAAAACAAAAATTCTTTCGACGTATTCTCAAGTATGCTCAACCGTCCTTCCTGAACCTTGTACCGAGCCTCAAGCTCGTCCCGTGTCAAGCTGGCAGCATGAATATACTGCTGCGCAGAATCAATGGTGCGCTGTGTCAGATGTGTACCCCATCTAGAAAGAAAGATATCAATATCTTGACTAGATATGTATCATACCCAATTTTAAAAAGCTTCGGGAACTAACCCCCCCCCCATATACAACATTGGTCAAAAAGATTGTCCCACCCCATTTCAATGTACTTTTATTTACAAATGATCACCTCACAGCTGTAAATTGTTAGAATTAATGCTTTTTATTACAGATACCGTGTCTAAAATGATAAATGGTTAAAAAATACAAAATAATGGTTACAGTATACTTATTTTATACCATTTAGTAAAATTTATAAGAGGTACCCCCTCAAATCCACTGTTTCACTGCGGTTTTTACAGATTTAAAGAAATGACTATTACATTGAAAAGACGCCATCAAATGTCACCAAATTCACACACAATTAGCATTTTGGTGTTCTCGTTAAAGGTCACGTGCTTAACAGCGTGTGCGTCTATCGCGTACTGCAATTATCTCCTGTAGACGGCGCGACAAGCCTTCGACACGGGTAGCAATTCTGTTATGTGGCGTCATTTTAAAATTGGGTATGATACATATCTATTTTCACCACTACCTTGTATTATTTTTAACCATTAGTCATGTTAGACACGGTATCTGTAATAAAAAGCACTATTTCTAACAATTTTCAGCTGTGAGGTGATCATTTGTAAATAAAAGTACATTGAAATGGGGTGGGACAATCTTTTTGACCAATGTTGTATAAAACCTTAACGTTAATTAAATACATACATTGTTTTAATGACATACTAGTAATGTTAGAGAGAAAATGTTAATATTACTCAGAAACAAAAATTTTTGGGAGGAAAATTTACTTGAATAAATGAATAAAAAGAAAAAAAAACAAGACAAACTTGCAAAACGAAAAAAAATATTATAACACACACCTGTGCAAGCGTTCCATCCTCCTTTGCAAACTCACTGGAATCAGGCCCTTGATGCCTCTGACCAGTCGCCTGTAATCGTGAGTCATGCACCCGGTCTGACTGTGCTGCCACGCCATTTTAGCAGAAAGGGTAAATATGTGCTTTGATGAATCTATTTGCCAGCTCCTACTCACTGCCGAACACACCCTCTCCACAGCTATTTCCCTTGCGTCCTCTGGCACCAGATCCCAGCGGTTGCAGACAAAAATAGCACAGCCAGGGTTAAATATTGGCTCTCCAGCAGCATCTTTCATATCTTGAAGTTGTCGAAGCAATTTTTGAAACTAGAGAAAGAACATTACTCACTCAAAATCGTTTTATTTCACCTCTCATCTTCAAACGAGAAACAAAATGACTATAAGATTAAAGGGAGCGTAAAGGCCCAGTCACAAATCAGTTGCGATGCGTCGGGGATGGGTAAAACCCGGGAAATTTGAACAAAACCTTGAGACAGATCTCACGATTTTGCACACGTCGGAGGCGCTCTACGGACGCCTGCGGGTTGTCGCAGATTTTTAGACATGGCCACACCCGTCGCGGTCCCCAACTTTGAACTTAAAATTTTAAGATTGCTCGCAAGATTTTTCACCCATTTTGGGCATCCCAGACACAATCTCCGATGACCTACGATGCCCTCTGATTAATCGGAGGCGTCCTCCGAATATATACCCATATATAACCACATATACCCAGGGGGAAAAGTTACGAGAGAAGACGCTCGCAGATATCGTCTCCGATCGCCTCCGATGCAATCGGAGGCTAATCCCACGATTTTTCGACAAAACCGGGTCAAAATCCTTGAAAAAATCTCAGACAATGTGACTGCTCCACTTTTATTAGGATTCTTTATTTTCTATGACGACCCCCGGCCAAAACTAATCCCCGACAGATCGCCGACATTGTGACTGGGCCTTTACTGTAATGAGCTGAACATAGTGTATGAATCCAAAACAATTAAATGTTTAAGCCAATTTAGCGAAAATATTATTTACAACGGTAATATTTACGTCAGTCTGATGAGTTTTTTATCATTACTAGTAGTTGTATTGTTGATTTTTTATGTCCTTATATTTTTGTTGCATTTCATTCTGATAAGCCGAAGGGCGCAAGGGTTTAATAAACTGAATTGAATTTCACAAATGACATGGACCCCATATTGAATGATCAAAAGTACTCTCAAGCCATTCGAATGGGAATTTTATACTATTTTTTTTAGATAACCATATTTAAATGCTAGTTAAAGAATTGAGTAGACGGGACAATGGCTTCACACGGCTTCACGGGGATTTAAATCCATCGGGTAAAGGATTTGAATGAGAATAAACTGTTATCAGGAGTCCGAAAAGTAATCATACATGAATTCTATGCTCAATTTGACAGCTAAACACGCTACTTGACCCTCTCCTCCAGTGGCACAATTGTCGTCACCGAACCACACGGCCATGTAGCTCTTACTTTCCAGTCCGAGCAAAAAGGACGTATTTTAAAAGCCCTAAATTTACAAAAGGAGCTATTGATTTGTGTATCTGGATAAGGATGTCGTTATTAGGCATGTTTTCTGAAGAATATGATCATTCAAGCCATTCTGACGATCTGGCGCGAAACCTTAAATGATGCTGTCTTTTATATAGGCATTTTCAAACTTGAAATCTAAGGCTGTATTCCCAGAGCTTTTAGATCGATCTATCCCCGCGGGGAGTCTCACTAGATTACTGTCAGATAATCCTGCTTAAATGTCCGTCCCGCCTACTACAAGCTGTAAGAGGCTGATTAACTTTCGTGTCCGCCCGGCTGACAGCTATTTAGCGTGAACCCCCAGGGAGTTACGTCGATCTAAAGTAGATCGATCTAATCTCTGGAAATGGGGTCTAAGGATGAAATGATGCCTTTACGTGCATGCTCCTCCTTTTAAACCTACAGTCCGTGCGCATGGAGTACCCACTACTCACTCAACATGCACGAAGCTCGTAAATTGCACACGGTTGGCGCGTGGAAATGCGGAGTGAACACGGAATTAGCAAGAAATAAGTACGTGTGTCGAGCGCTTTAACCACGTGCCTCACACGCATCTTAGACCCCATTTCCAGAGATTAGATCTGTTTACTTTAGATCGACCTAACTCCCTGGGGGTTCACGCTAAATAGCTGTCAGCCGGGCGGACACGAAAGTTTATTACCCCCTAAAGGCCCTATTTCACACAGACCACGAATCGCCAAGAATTGACAAATTTCAGGATTCGTGATGATTCGTGAGATTTTGCCAATTTTCTGGTCTAATTCCACACGCTCACGATTCAGTTACGATACAGGTGCGATAGTGTAACGAATATTCGTGGAATTCGTGAGAATTCGTGAGATTTTGCCAATTTTCTGGTCTAATTCCACATGCTCTACCAATCAAGTTACGATACAGGTGCGATAGTGTTACGAATATTCGTGGAATTCGGCTGGGATAGCACGAATATTGTCCAGAAATTCACTACGATGTTTTGGAATCGGGATTTGTGGCCAAGACTTTGAACAGCTCAATCAGAATTCCCGATTGATCAAGAATTGCAAGAACTGACTACAATTATATTTCAATTTATTTAACCTTTAAGCCCTACGGCTTATCAGAATATAAAACAGTGAAACTACTGTGAATACAATAATTACTACTGATACATGTATAAACAATAATAATAATAATAATAATAATAATAATAATTCATCAGATTGACATTAAAGGGATAATAACTCTTCGTATGAGATCTATATTTCACAATAAAAACCTTGTGAATAACTCATAGAAATATAATATATTCTGTTTTACCACAAAAACAGCAGTTATAGCTATTATTCTGATATCTGAGCTTGTCTTTAGACCACGTGACCTCCATTGATGGCTATACTCTGTTAAAATCTCTTAAGAGATTTTAACAAAAAAACAAACTTTTTAGAAAAAAACCAGGGACCAACTTTGAATGTAAAAATGGATTCATTAACCTTTGGAAAGTATGGGAAAATTGTTGTTTACTCCAGGAAAATTCATTTTTTGGCCGAAACAAAGAGTTATTATTGCCTTAATCTTAGTTCCGATGCACATTTCAGATATTTTCCCAAATTGTTTAATTGTGATACATTGTTAAGTGATAGTAATTTAATTAATTTAAAGACACTTGGCTTTGTATAATAAAATTTCTTAATATATTTCTGCCTTAACGTATTGTAGTGAGGGCATTTAAGAATAAAATGAAATTCATCCTCTACGTCGTTTAAATTGCATAACTTACAGATTCTTAATTTCCTATTTGTATCTGTATATCGGCCAGTCTCTACAGCTAGATTATGTGATGAAAGCCTAAATTTTGCGATAAATTCCTTACTTTTCTGTGAAATTGGCTTATTCAAGTAAAATTGCATTGTGAAATTATCGACAAGGTGTTGATTAAGAAGCCCTTTACCGGCTGTGAATATTTCTCCTGTCAGTACTTGTCTAAAATGATCCTTCAATCTTTGTTCTATCAAAGACAGTATACAAACATCCGACATGTTTTCATAAAAAGTAAATGACAGACCCATTAATTCAAGGTCATTCCGTATATAATTTATCCACTCAAAATTATTGTTAAGGATATCTTTATAGCATGTTTGTATAATACAGTTTTTTGAAGAGCGGATTTTCAGCCAATACTTAAAAATTCTTAGTTTTCTACTTAAAATAAGTGGATATCGTCCAGTTTCATAATATACTAAGTTATTACTAGTGCTTCTTTTAACACCCAGCATTCTTTTCAAAAAATCAGTATGTACCTTTCTTATATCCTTTGCCTTATCAAATCCCCATATTTCTGATGCGTAATTCAAAATACTACCAACGTACGTATCAAATACTGCACACCTGGTGGACACATTAAAATTATGGTTTGTTAACATGCTGCTAATAGCAAATAATGCTTTTTTACCCTGTTCTGCTATATGTTTTTGGGTTTGACAAAACTTTCCATTAAAATTAAAAAGTAATCCGAGATAACTAAATTGATTCACCCGTTCTAAAACAACACCGTTATATTTCCATTTCTCTTCAGCCCTTATCTTACCCCCATTTCTAAAGACCATTGTTTTTGTTTTTGCTGTATTAACCGTTAAATTCCAATTTTGTGAGTATAAATTCAGGGTATCTAAAAGTTTTTGCAGTCCTTCAGGCGTTTCCGATAGAAGTACAGTATCGTCTGCGTACATAAGTAAAAAAAGGTTTATGTCCTGTATTTCAATACTTTCACAACTTTCCGAAAAGCAAAAAGTTTCAAAATCATTCACGTACAAAGAATAAAGTAACGGGGACATTACCTCTCCTTGTAATAGACCGGTGTGTATTTGGAAGTATTCAGATAGCTGACCGTTAAACTTAACGCAAGCCTTTACACTGCTGTAAAGACTTTTTATAATTTGGAGCAATTTACCCTGGACACCGAGTCTATTTAATTTCTTCCATAAACTTAGCCTATTGATGGAATCGAAAGCGGATTTATAATCCACAAAGGCACAATATAATCGCTTCTTACTCCTTAAAGTACGATTTATCACGTGCTGTAACACAAAGATAGCATCTACGGTACTATGCCCCGCTTTAAATCCAAATTGTGCGTCGGTTGTAACACTATTGTCCTTATTCCAAGCTTCTAACCTTTTATTAAGTATGGAAGTAAACAGCTTGCCTAAACAACTAGTTCTGGTAATTCCCCTATAATTACAAGGATCATCAACATTTCCCTTTTTATGTAAAGGTATAATACAACCCTTACACCAGTTCTCTGGAAAGTGCCCCGACTCAAGTACAGAATTAAACAAAGTTCTTAACGCCGGTAGTAAAACATTTTTACAATGTATAAAAATTTCATTTATCATACAGTCCTCGGCACAGCTCTTGTTAGCTTTTAATTTTTTAATTACGCTAATGATGTCATCGTCACTCACGGGACTATCTAATTCATTAAACACTGCCTCGGTGCATAAGCCTACATTGGAGTCTACTTCGCGGATGTCACAATCTATTCCACCAGTCGTCGTGTTCTTAAAATAATCATAGAGTATATCGATAGTAAGCTCCGAATTAACATTTGCATTCTTTTTACGTGAGAACTGCTTATAAAAAACACGCGGATTGTGCTTTCTAGTATATTCTAACAAATCACCTTCGAAGCGACTATATTTTCTTTTTAGCTGTTTGCAAATATTCTTATAACTTGATTTTTTGTCTAAAAGGATTTTATGCTTATCTGGTGTTTTTTCCATATTGAATTCATGTAAAGCGATCTTATATTCTTTAAGCTTTTCTATACAATTTTCATCAAACCATGGTTTATCCAATTTTCTACTGGCAGTTTGTAAATATTTCTTATGATACTGCTTTTTGGCGGTATGATTATCTACCTTGTTTACTTTGCAAAAAGGCAACACAGCATCTCTTAACATGCTACTAAATTCATCTACCCGTTTGTTTAGTTCTACGGGGTAACTTATCTGAGCATCCATTGTATTACACAAACTGTCTATTTGATACGCTAATGCATCATTTATCGACTTTGCATTGTTTTCTATCCATCTAACCGAAACACTAGTTCTAAGTTCCATGCCTGTCTTACGTTTATCATAATCTAAAAGCGCATTTTGTTTTAAAGGCCCACAAAGCAGGATTGGTGCATGATCTGAAAAAGTGTTGAATGTGCCTGATGAAAACTTCACAATATTAGTGAATGATTTAGATTCAGCCAGCAAATAGTCTATTGTGCTTAGCCCGTTTGAGTTACAAAAGGTAAAACTCCCGGTTATGTCATCTCTATGCCTGCCATTGACTATTCTCATACCCACCGTCTTACAGAAGGAGAGTAATTTGCGCCCAAATAGATTAACCACATTGTCTGCATTTTTCCTCTCACGCAACATGTTATCCATCTTATAAGTCATTACCGGCATTAAAGTGTCACGGATCGTTTTATCTAAACAGTCGTTACTTATGAAGTCATCAACATTGCTAGTCCGTGCATTCAGGTCACCCGTTATAAACACTTCTCCCTCCGTAATATATTTGCTATAAGACTCTTCTAAAGCTTGAAATAAATCAACATCATACGTTTTATAAAATATACTATTTTCTGGCGGAAAGTAACATACTGCTATAAAGCTTGGTTTCGAAGGTGTAAATGTATTACATATGGAATCTATTCTTATCCATATAATACTATCAAAAATATCACTTACTATATGTACATATTTTCTAATTTTAGTTTTACAGAGAATGGCTATTCCACCGCCACGTAGATTCTTTCTTCGATACAAATGGCAATCGTATCCCGCCAATACAATTGGCATATCATTGCTCAACCAACATTCAGTTAGAAAAATCATATCATACCCATTTATAATTTCTAAAAAATCAATATCAAGTATCTTGCGACTAAACCCTTTTCCAACATTCCAGGAAATGAAACTTAGCTCCGAAACTTCACCTTTTTTTTACCGAAACTAAGCATTTTTCTATGATGGGCGAGGTTTCTACCTCCTCGCGTGCGATATCTGTGTTAAACTGATTGTAGTCCAAAACTTGGCCGAAGGGCTGCCTGTCCTAGCGATTCATGGTTAATGGTGGTGATACAGCATGTTGCGGGCGTAAGAGAGGGGTCCTTATTCCGTTTACTGGTTTTCGCGTTCCATTCACTGGTACTGCTTGAAAGATATTTTCGGGTCCGCTTGGGTTTGTGTATCTCGGTGCATTTATGTACGGGGCTGGGGTTTGAACTACGTTGACCGGCTGCATTTGAGCGCTATTTGTGGCAGTAGTCATACGTGTATTATCTTGTCGCATCCTGTCGGCAGTTTTTTCTCTAATAAGCCCATGGTTGGTGATGTAGAATCTATGTCCCTCTGGCACATATTGTAACAAGAATTCCATGTTTTTGTCAAGAACTCTCTCACAATGGGATTTACTGGCATGTATACGTACTTTTCGCATTCTTGCATCTGTACTATTTCTTAGATTATGCTTCTGCCTTAATACTAGTATTTTCTCTTCTATGCTGCCTAAGGCTACCTTTACAAGGCCGGGTTTTCCATTCCTGCTTTGCAGTCTTTTGCACTCCTGTATCCTGGGTAGGTCCACAGCCTCTTGCTCAAATTTAGGTGGCATAATGGTCATCAGAATTTGTCCCACCTTGTCCTCCAAGTTTTCATTAGGACTTTGATACAGGCCTGTTATGATGACTGAAATATCTGGGTTTTCCACACCGGACTTTTGGCTATCCAAACATGATTCTATTCTACATTTAAGCGAATCAATAATTCTATCTTTTTCTTGCAAATCGTGAGTCAGTTCTAGTGTTTTGTCCTGTAGTGCATTCAGCTTTAAATTATATACGAATCTGTTAATAACATCACGAACTGATTACGATTCAACCACGAATCCTGACATTTTCAATTCCTGGCGATTCATGGGATTCGTGGTCTGAATGAAATAGAGGCATAAACATTTTTGCCACCAATTCTTGTTGGTCAAGAAGTGCAAGAACTGACTACGAATATATGCGAATCTGTTAAGAACTTCACTAACTGATTACGATTCAACTACGAATCGTAAAATTTCGTGGGATTCGTGGTCTGTGTGAAATAGGGGCATTAAAGCTTGTAGTAGGCGGGACGGACATTTAAGCCGGATTATCTGACAGTAATCTAGTGAGACTCCCCGCGGGGATAGATCGATCTAAAATCTCTGGGAATACAGCCTTAGCCACCCAAGCGCAGTCCCAGCGGGCAAATTGTTGTTTTAACATTGATACATCGTTGAATCATAACGTTGAGTAAACTTTGATTAAACCTCAGATAACAACTTTGTATCAACGTCAGAAAACAATGTTATATCACCCCACCCAGCGAGAAATGAGCCTGGATGTGTTTAGCAGTAGGACATGTTTGATGGCAAAATGCATGTAGGGTATAAATGTAAAATTTTCAAGGTTAAGATTAATATATATAATTCTTATATATATATATATATATATAACAAAGTCACAGTCACCTCAACCTGTCTATCTATAACAGGTTACCAAGAACTGTTAACTCCATCATATTTACAGCAATTTATTCATCCTAGTGTTAGCTGACCTTGCAAGTATTTCAGTTTATTGGAATGTATTTCTGAATAACAAGTTAAAGAAATTCATTAGTTACCTAACAAAAAAGTTGTACAACTTAACACAAAACAACTTTGATTTTGACGTTAAACCCCTTTTGTTATTTTATTGATAAATTTAGTCACAGTATTGATAAACAAAGTAGCACGTTTTCAATAATCAATATTTTAAATTACAATCCATAACTGCAAGGTTGTGTCAATATTTTCTGACCACGCCCTACTTGAACTTGAACTGTACTGCAAAACTATTTACAACAAACAAGCAAAACCAATTCAGTTGATGCCAAAGCCAACTAAATTCATTTGGGAAAATAATTCTCATTTTAAATTTGTTGAGGCCCTGGGTGACATGAAAACAAAACAAAATGTTGATTACTTTATTTACAAACTCTCTCTCCTGAAGAGGCATTACCCTTAGTAAATGAAATATTCACAACTGCGGCTGAAGGCTCTTAAATCAAGAAAATACACCTCAGTCCAACCTTCAAAAAAAAAAAAAAAAAAAAAAAAAAAAAAAAAAAAAAAAAAAGAAAGGGCAACATGGTACAGCAATGACTTAAAATCTCTGAGGTCCCACTTTAAAAACTTAGCAAAACTTAGGAGCAAGAAACCCTTTGACAATTCAGTCAATGCATCATACTACCAAACTTTCAATCATTATGAGAGAGGATGTAAAAAAGCCAAAAAAAGAATATAAAAAAGGCCTTCAAAAGTTGCATTCCATGGAAAATTCATACCCCAAATGTTTCTGAAAAGCAGTGAAAGATTTAAACATGGAGTCAACACTAACTGAATTTATTGAACCAAGTGAATTAAGTTTATGAGTATTTTAAAAGTCTTTGTGAGGAAACTGAATCAAGTAAACATAACTTTGTAAAAGGTGTTAATTTCCTGCTTCTATTGTTTGCCCAAGAATCATTATGACAAAATTGTAGGGTTGCCAGATCACTCGCGCTTCATTCAATTCTCCACATCTGCCCTGCAGCCTGGGATGAGTGATACTTGACTGACCTTTGTTTACATCTGGAGATTCTCTCTATAATTCGATCAGTGTGCATAAATTATGATATTTTCCATCTGGAAAAATACGTGATAATGTAACGATTCTTATTTTACGGATACATAATTACAAAAATTAATTCCTGATATAATACTCCCTATTTCAGCGCCTATTCCTGGCTGCGTTAATTATGGGGGGTTGGAAAGTAATCCGTTAGGACGCGGGAGTGATGATTGCTACTCTTACCAACGGTACAACGGTCAACTAAACTCAGCCACCTGAATCAGAATCACCAACAAAATACAAATTGGACTACATCTGCCCTCTTGTTAAAACATCTTATATAAAAAAGGCGATGACGGTCAAAACATACGTGCTTCGTGGTTTATTAAATGTTCATCGTATTTTTTCGTTCATTATTCGTATGAGTTAAGCAGCTTCACCTCCGTGACAACCTTTTTGTTTTTTTAAACCATTGTTAGATAAACCATGGGTTTCACTCCAGATTTCACGATCGAGCAAGTGATCATGAGGAGAGTGTAGCATGCTATAGTAAACTACCCCAAATATATACCCAGCACCTCCAGGGTTTCACGATCGAGCAAGTGATCATGAGTAGAAAGTGTAGCAGATAACTTCATTAATGGTTGTCATAATTGGTGGTTGCCTTGGGTAAATGGGTTACATGATTAAATAATACAGATACATGATAACATAAGATTAATACTAAAATTTTCCCTGATACAAAATCCTCTATTTCAGCGCTTATTCCTGACTGCGTTAATTTCGGGGGCTTAGAAAGTAATCTGTGAGGACGCAGGAGCAATGATTGCTACTCTTACCAACGGTAAATCACCGATTTACTTGACTCCGCTACTTCGAGCAAAATCAATACCAAAAGACAAATTAGATTACGTTCGTCCTCATATTAAAACAAATAATGTAAAAATGTGATGTCGGTCAAAGAAGAGGCCTAGGCTACGTGCTTCATGGTTTATTAGATATTCATCGTATTTTTTTAGTTCATTATTAAAGCTTCACCTCGCGAGACTCTTTTTATATATTTAAAACACAGCACTCCACGGGTTTCGCGATCATGAAGAAAGGGAGTGTAGCAAAGAAAATCATTAATGGTCGTAATAATTGGTGGTTGCATTGTAGGCCTAACCTTGTTCAATTTAGTCGACAGACTAAGCTAGAAGAAAGAACAGATCATTATCGCCTCTCTTTACTTAGGAACAATAACTTTGGCTAGTGGCAGCATTTATAAGTTCTGTTATTTGGAAACTTTCCGATCCTTTGTCTGGGACTGTCGTCCAACGCCGTATAAATGACGTCCGAGAAAGGGCGATAACGACAGAGACGTCCTCGAACAGTTTTTGACTCAGTGAAAATAAAAAAAAATCCGTTAAGAAGTAGCCTATTAATGTCCTGGCATATATCTTTTCGATGGCTCAGAGAGTTCTAGAATGAATGACAAGAAACGGCATTGAGGTTAATAATAGACTAAAAACTGTCAGAGTGTAGGCCTGTCTTACTTCGTTCCTAACGGTCTATTCCCACAACTTTAGATCGATCTATCACCGCGGGAGTCTCACTAGATTACTGTCAGATAATCCCCCTTAAGTGTCCGTCCCCGCCTACTACAAGCTGTAATGGGTAATTAACTTTCGTGTCCGCCCGGCTGACAGCTATTTAGCGTGAACCCCCAGGGAGTTGGGTCGATCTAAAGTAGGTCGATCTAATCTATGGCAATAGGGTGTAAGACCATCTTGTGATACGCGTCTTGCTACACTACAATAGAGGGAGTAGCACGTAGCAGTGGATGATTTAATACAGGGATACCATCGATAGTATATCAATAGAAAATCGCGATCCTCAAATGTGTTTTAATTCATTAAATATAAACGGTATAGTTGTTTTGGCCTATCAGTTGGAAACACGTGGTTCGTCTACAATTGCAAATGGCGGAGGTGTCATGGTAGTTATTGTCGTAAAATTAGCTGGATACGTGCACGTGAGAAAATTATTCATTAAATTTTGTTTTATTAGCGTCAGCTTAATCTGGTAAAATGCAAGACTAAAAAATCATAGGTAGAACCTTATGACCCACTGTAGAATGATGCCTTATAACAGGGGCCTACATCAACGACGTAGTTTATCGGCAGATAAACGTGTTTCCATTCTCGGCTGACTGAGGAAAGGTTTGAGAGAGCATTTAAAGAAGAGGCGGGCTAACCAATAGTGAGTAGGAAGTGTGCTGCAATCAAGACGAACAATACCGATCATAAGTGGACAGCCAATAACCCCTAATTAAGCCCGGGTTACGCGCTGCTGTATTGACTCCTTGCTGGGGAGCGGTAGCAGCCTCCTACTGCTGTGAGTAATCACGCATTGTCTTCTAAATTGCGGCTTAGTTGACTCCTTGCTGGGAAGGGGTAGCGGCCTCCTACTGCTGTGCGTAATCACACATTGTCTTCTAACTTGCGGCTACAGGTCAGTTGCATTGTATTAATAAAGTAATACCTATTCGTAAGGAAGGGGGCGGATGGTAATCTTACGAGAATTAAATTAGTTATCGATCTAACGCGTACCAGTAGTCTTGTTTTTTAATAGCTATACGGTACATGTGATAAATAGTTACAAGTTGCTGACACCTTATTTTCCACCGGCAGTCCACACTCTCAGACCAGCTTGTACGTCATGGTCAGAGGGGATCCGAAAACTCCTTTTCACATTTGGTCTTGGGGATATGTGGCTTAGCCAGTCACCTCCAAAAAACTTCACCACAATTTTCAAACAAAGACAAACTGACCACTTTACCAAAATATGCACTACTGTCTCTCTTCCCTTTACTTAACCAAAAGTGTGAAAGGGCAACTTATGCTGATAAAATAACAAATTACGACACTTTGTCAACCCTTGCTAAACTACGTCTTAGTGACCATAAACTCCACATCGAAACTGGGCGGCACACGAGGCCAAAAACTGAAAGGTGCGACAGAATATGTCGCCTGTGCACCCAAAGGGTAATTGAAGATGAATAACATTTTATATTCCAATGCCCAATGTACAAAACAGATCGAGTCATCCTCTTTAATAAAACCTCAATCCTAAAAGCTGCTACAAGGTCACCAGCCAGTCAATTATGCCATGAATTTAACAGTGCCAGCAAAGATACTTTAGTATCCCTCTCCAACTTTAAAATAAAATCATTCAAGAAAAGAAATGAAGTGGTTGCTCTGCTTGGTAACTCTTAGCACATCCCTTAAAATGTCAGTGTAGTTCCCACTGTTGTGAGAAGTGACTTGACAGTGGGACTGAACAAGGCACAATATATATATATATATGTGTGTGTGTGTGTGTGTGTGTAACTTATTTACCTATATGTACTTTGTAATTTTCAATAATTGTAATTATATATATAATCAAACTGGCTTTAAAAAGCCATTTAAACAGCTATGTAACTGTAGTTCTTCCTCCCTTTAAGTTTGAACATATCCCCTTGTGTAACATATGCTTGTACCTATATGTTTATAGTACGTTTATGGTAAATTAATAATAACACCAAGGTTTATCTGACTGCTTAGAGAGAATATTTTATGAGTAAATTTACTAGTACGTATGTTCATTATATAAAGATTATTTTAATTTTTCATTCACTAACGTCTAGACAACATAATTACCAATTAGAGAAATGGTAATGCACCAATAGGGAGTATTGCATTGTATCGTCATTAATATATCATATTGTACAAGGTCATGACAATCTATGTACCAGTACAGAAATAAATTGAAACAAATAATAATAATAATGTTATTAACGTCACACGTTAAAAAAAATAAAACCCACCCTACTTAGGGTTATGAGAGACTAAAACCTGTGATACTACATTAAAAATTATCAATTATCAATAAAACACACAAAAAAGGATATTACAATCAAAACTTTTCAAACCCTCTTTTTGTTGTCATGCAAGAAGTCGTGAAAGTTCTTGAATTCTTTGAAAGTAGAAACCCCGTGTAAAACTTAACAGCCTTTACTTCCTTTTCCATAATTTCTTGCTTAAAGTCTTTCTTTCTTTTAAGGCCCCTATTCTTTCTTCAGATCTTTATAATGTTTTTTTTTCGCGCATTGTTTACCCCTGAGTTCTATTTGCCGTTACTTCGTTAGATCCGTTGATTAACTTAGCATTTTTGTTTTTTATTTAAGCACCGTTGATCTCCTTATATTACATGTTTTCTTCCCGCCTTCGAAAAGTCCGGCGCACTCACCACTAACGAAGGGAATTTAATGCAACGCACGGCGAAAATAGTGCCTTTTTGAGTCAGTTTTGCTTCACACTTGCCTCACAAGTTTATGGTGACGTACTGACGGCGTACGGCAGTTTTGCTTCCTGTTCTCCTCTTCTTTCTCCTTCATCCTCCTTTCTTGTTTTACTATGTAAGCTTCTTTCTCTTGCCTTTTGGAGGCATATTAGCAACTAAATTGAGCAAAATTTTGAAATATTTGAAAGTTGTTGTACACGTTACACAGTCGACGTTCATTGTAAAGACACAAGCGAGCGTCGTGAGTACGCCTTTTATACACCAGGCGCAGGGGTGACGCACGTGCGACGCATTCCCGGTGTGCTATCGACTTTGTGAGGGCGTGCGCCTTACTCAAAGGGCACTTGCTCCTTATTGCTTGCGACGTGCGTCTTGCAAAACGCGCATCTCTGTTTCTAACTCCGTTCGAGGTCAGCAAGTCACGCTTGCGGCTTCGCTGTTCGCAGGCTATTCGTAGAATTTTTTGGACATGTCCAACATCTTCCGTACGTTTTTACGGGCTCTCTGCGAACTCGAAATTTTGTAAGAAGTACTTTCGTGGGACGTGAAATTCTGCGCAAGTTTTGGACGAAAACAGCCCTTAAGAGCCCGTGCGACCGGTAGTGACCGAGGCTTTACTGTCATTGTAGCAGCGGGACAAAGAGCACGTAAACGCAGGCGTGCTTTTCAGCGCCGCTGTAAGTGTTCTGACATAGCAAGGACTCACTTACCCACAATGCAATTTCCATTTGCGGAAAAAGATGAAAAAGGACTAGTACTATAAAGGGTCAATTAAAGGACAATGTTCATGTAAAAATCCATTTCTCGAATTTTGAAGATACAGCACTCAATCTATACACTAGAGGTATGTTTTAATCGATCCCCGCCATTTAAAAATTATAAAAACAATCTATTAGTAGAAAAAAAAGCGTTTTAGTAAACCTCACCTCAATATGCAAAAATGAATGCTGCCAAAATAATACTGATAGATACAAGTGAATAGTAAATGAATGAATGAATGAATGAATGAATGAATGAATGACAGAATCTAGAAACATATATGCATTTATTGACGAATATATGCATGTGCATACTTGTGTAAAGATTAAATATTGTAATATTGTTCGTTTTACAACATGTATATCATAATATATATAATGGCATAAAAGCAGAGGATTGGTAGTACATATAATTGCCCAACTATTCGATAATAAACAGTGAGTTGCTTGATTGATATCTCCTACCTGCTACAAGTATTGGGCAGTTGCCAGTTTCGAGCATTGTGATCCTTTTACGCACGGTTGTGTCTGCGCTCTCAGATACAACATTCTCAGCTTCCAGTCTCTTTAAGATGCTCAAGTCAAGTAATGGTAGGGACTCCTTAATGGTTTTAAAGATCGACTGAAGTTCATTTCTTCTTTGCGTATCATTCTCTCGTAGTTCAGCGAAAACATCAGCAGCCTAAAGATATATATATATATATATATATATATATATATATATATATATATATATATATATATATATATATATATATATATATATATAATGAAAATAAATAAATAAATGAACAAACACGAGACGTGTGTGTGAACCCTAACTCTCAGTTTCACGGCCTTAACTTGTGCCGTCACAGCGGTGCGGTGGCTTCGGGAAAAAAGGCATCAAATTTTGCATGTGGGTACCTTTTGACATACTTACACAAATAAGAGCCGTAGCCCACAGAAATATTTTTCCGTTTGGTAAAAAATCCAAAATATCCGCCATTTTGTGGATTTCTATAGAAATATGTGTGTACCAATCAAGTAAGGTAGCATTAAGTTATCACCTACTGGGTAATCAATGTACATTATAATGTAAAATAACAATTTTTGCAACATACATGTAGCCCTGTATATAGATTTGCACAATTTTCATAACTTATTAGTGTAACAATCTTGACATTTTCTGTTGGTGATACCATGTTTCAGACCAGTTGAAATATTTCAGAGTAGTTGAAATGTAAAAATTAAATAAAATATAACAATGTGGTTAAATATAAAGTGTCTTTCATTTGTTATTTTCATATTTTAATGAAAGGAATACCCTCATCAGTTGGCCTCATGTAATAAAAAAGTTTATTGACAATGAAACAAAAACGTTAAAATTATTTGTATCAGCACCATGGTAAGTGCCAAGAAAATTTATTTCCATTGTCCCCAATCCTTAGTTGCTCTACTGTGTGAGGGAAAAACTAAAACGAGACTGAAGCGCATGAGAAAGCACTAAGTCAAAGTGAGGCTAATATACGGATATTGTAAGTACGATTTGCCGTGAATTGATTTGTGCCATTCACAACTTAAGGCACTGCTTGACAGAAATACATTGACAGAAAGCTGAATAAATTTGCCACAACTTGCTGTACTTAAAAGTTGTGCGGAGGTACAGGGTACAAAGGATAAGAGTTAAAGATGAACTTCCGTTATAGCTTTCGTAAATTTTCGATTTCAAACTAATCTTTTATTGGGAAAATAGGCTCTGGATCAACTCGTGATGCATCTCAAATTATTTGAAATTTATTTTTCAATATGTCAATGTATATAATGGAACCCTGAGTACGTTCATAGCTGAGATATACACAGTTTCTGACGCTATAAATCTTCCAAATTTTGGCCGATTCAAAAGTGTAAGACTTCCGGGTTTTCTAAAAGCCACGTGCGGCAGATTGGTGGCTCCAGGGCTGTACTGTATGTTGCCAATTCATTATATGTTTACAGAAACTACTGAATAAATTTAATGAAACTTATATATACTTTTCAATGTAGTCATCAGCTAATCAAGGTCACCGGAAAGGGGGTCAACATTTGCATATTTTTTCTACACGTTTCAAATGCTTTGGCAGGATCTCGATACTTTTTGATACATGTTGTACACCATATCATTTGTAGCATTTGAAAGGGACTTTAAGTGATGTAGGAGACATATTTTTTCTCTGCCACATGTATGCAATAGAGGCATAATAAACTTAGTCAAAGAATCGCCGATAAAAATGGCAATTTTTAGTTACACCTTCCCGAAAAACACCACAGGGTTTGATAACATCAAACATTATACATCAGCTGAAAGACAATTTTCTTCCAAACAAAACCACACCAATTAAAATTGGTGTTTCGGTATAATTTCAATTATTCACTGACTAAACATGTATCTTCATCATAAAAAGTCACAAATTCAGATACTGAAATTTAACCGTGTCTTAATTTATTAAGTTTGAGTAACACCTCAAGTGCTTTACAATGTATATCGCCAATACGCTTATTTACTTGACTTTCTCACAACACTAGTAGTTCTTTCACGTTCTTTAAAAATAGCAGTGTTCGTTTTAATTTGAAAATTCGGACACCATACCAAACTGCCAAGTTACGTATTATTCTCATGTAAATCGTTTACTTTAGGAATCTAACATGAAATACTTGCTGTCAAAAAAAAAAAAAAAAAAAAATTAAACATGAAACAAAAACATCAAATTCCTGCAGATAACACTCTCTCCTCGACTTTTGATCAAATGCGCGTGCGTACAACTTTCCGCAGCGAGTTACAGCAGGTCGGAGGCAGTTGTAAATTTAAGTGCATATTTACAAGAAATTGTAACTTACAAAACTTCGAGAATACCAACTCACGTGAACAAGAATTTACAAGTTACAACTTTTCCAGAATAGTGCCCCAGTTCTTTTATGAAGAGCATCACAGATTATGATACTTACGGGTGTGGCAAATGAGATATAGTTGTATTTCGTTACAATGAATCTGGTTGTTTTCGTGTTATTCTAGTATTAATTTTGAAATTGTATGGTTATATGACAGAATTAAGGCACTGATATGTCAAAATAACGTGTGAATGGTTATGCTGCTTAGAAGAACAGAAAACGTACACGTGTATGCAAGTTTTCAAAA
The DNA here is from genome assembly GCF_001039355.2 of Lingula anatina. The sequence goes on from NW_019775971.1 coordinate 28,016, forward strand.
CAAACGTGTAAATGTGAGTATGTATACAAGGATTTGAATAAGAAGAAAGACATAGACTATACCTTTTCCAGTCTGGGAACTTGAGAACGTTCTGCCTTGAAATGTAAGCGAAGCCTTTCTTTTAGATCCTCTAGATCTTCAATGTCCTCCGTGTTTATTTTCAAACGATCGCAAATATCAAAAGCCTTCACGCAGTCGTTCAAAGACTCGATGGTGTCTAGAGTTATGTCATTTATATCGGCCATTGCTGCTAACGCTTCATATCTCCAAGCATTATGTTTTCGGATATTTCCCTAAATAAATTATAAAAACCGTGAATGGTTCCATTTTTGAAAAGGCAAAGAAACTAGTATAAAGGTAGATCTAAAATATATTTTGGAGGCAACATTTGATTTCCTCGTGCGGTCAAAAATGCATTCTTTGCTTAAATTCAGTCATTTTTTTACTGGCACTTGTCTAATAGATCAGGCAAAATCCTTTAAATATGTTCAGAAACATAGTTTGTACTAATTACACTACTAATTTTACATACAAACTGTAGGCCCATGTGGAATTTTTTGTTTGAAAGTTATCGTCTTTTGAAGTGCATCACCCATTGAAATATGAAGAAATTAAATGTTAAAGACGATAAAATCAAAAGGAAATAGTTAAAGGCAATTCCCTGGTATCCTTTTGTAGTGCTCTCACTCAGCTTTATAATACCGTTTGAATTCCCGAGATGTTTCGATTCTGTTGATGTAAGCAACCTACGCCATCTGAAAACGAACTCCCCAGCGGGCAATACAAATCGTGTTGTTTCAACGTTGAAACAATGGTGAACTAAAACGTTGACAAGACGTTAGATAAACATTGAATTTGAAAATGTAATCAACGTCAAATAACAAATCTGTTTCAACGTCAGATAACAACATTGTATCAACCTCAGTTGTAAGACAACAGCTCCTAAGCATGCTACACCCTTTTAGCCTGAATGTGTTTAGCAGTAGGACACGTTTGATGGCTATATATATATATATAATATGGAATATTTTTTTCCAAATCATTTTTCATCATTTTTTTCTTATTTTGCTGACTGATTATTGAAAATAAGGATTAAAATCGTGTTTTAATAACTTTTAATTATCTCTTTGATATCATTGTGACATCAGTTCATTAATGGAATTGGCCAGAGAAGGAAACAAAAACACATTGCCTATTCTATGTCATACGACAACAATTAAAAGGGATATTTTGGATCCCCATATTTTCCAAATTATTTTCTGTAAAAGAGTAACATGCCTTATAAAGAACCCCCATGTCAGTGTCTAGTCACAGTAACGGTCGCTGTTACGTTTGACCTCTTCTGTCTGCTACCAGCGCTCTCAAGTGGCAATGCATTCCTTGGGTTAGGTTTTTAGAGTTCAGTCTGGAATAACATTCCAGGCATCAGTCAAAATGTATCCAGTTTGGTCCAGTTTTGTTGTAGGACATGTAGGCCATTGATTCGGCGAGTAATGGCCTACCCACATATTGTCTATGTGGTTCAAATATGGCGATTTTGAATACCAAGGTAGCTGCTCATCCTCTTGGTTCTGTAAATAACCTGCTATTAAAAGTGCTCTGTGTGAACCAGCAATTTCATTGTGCAACCTGAAATTGTTCCTCAGGTGCCTCCTATCAAATGATAGCCAAGTGGTTCCCAGATTATTCCTTTATTTGATCTGGTTCAGGTTTTCGTGGATGACCATCATTGGTGTTTTGGCACCAATGTGGTATCCACTCCAATTACTGACGCTGTTAATGACCTTAGTCACTTTAGACGCGGCACACGCTTAGTCGTTGACCTCTTCTAGATGTCTGTAAACTCTGTTTTGACTAGTTGAGCGGTGCAGGTGAAATCTGACCTCAATAAAGAAACCCACGAGGTTTCAGTGTTCAACTCAGAATGGTCAAGGTCCCCAATTCATTAGAGAAACATACAACGATGTATTGCTGTTTACAGTGGATTCCCCTGAGGTCGTCTGGTATTCCAACCAGCTAAAACTAGATTGATGTTCGCTAAGGTCCTTCAAAAATGCGTTTTGGTGACAATTTACCCCTCATTCTGAACGGCCTGGGTGGTTTTTGTTTAGTTGCAACAGCATATCTCGACATACAGTGGGTCCTGTACCCTGGCGGTAAGATTTCAATACATTGGGTGTGGCTTCTGTGTAGGTACATCAGTCTGGGCACTACTCTATAAAACTGTGCGAGCCGTTTCGTTTGGCGCAATTATTTGTCTGGTAATGTCTGACTTTTTCGCGCCATTCGGCCACAGATTAACAAATTTGCAGAGCACTGCATAGCTCATTTTACACCTTGAAAAACCGACCACTTGCATGCAAAATTTCAAATTCTTCAATGCAGTAGTTGCCGACATATTGATACTTTTTTGACAGAACCATGCCTTGCAAAAGCCAAGCTTTGACCTACCCAAAGGAGCACTACCCAATTAAATCACTGCATATTACATAATGCAGCAGCGCAACAAACCTGGTATTCAGTTAATAACGATGCGCGCGTTATACGTCACAGGTCTTGCGTAACTACCCACGTGCTACGATTTTCCCTTGGGGGGCAACAAGCGGCCATTTTGTACAGGAGCAATGCGTAGATGGGTGAAAACGATACGTTGTTTTTAACCGAAACGATGTCCCAGGGACGAAACTGCCAACACCAAAAGTAAAGGAGAATACCAACGTTGTTTTGAAACGATGTGGTTAGCCTGTCAGTGGCGAGTTGGGGAGAAAAGAGCAGCACTGATAGCAAGGTACTGTATACACGTGAACCGGCAAAGTTAATGATAATTTCATGTTGCAAAAGCAAAATTAAATCAGTTAGTTATTTTCCAATCGATATAATTTGAATAGCAGATACATAGATCAAACTAACAACAATAAAATTTTTTGATGACATTGAAAATCAAAACCTGCGGTGCACGATAGGTTGAGGAGGACACTGCCACAGCAAGTAATGCATGAATTTTGTTACATAACACCGTATGATTGTGTCATTGTTAACTCTGTGGTATTATTACTCAAATTTACTGCTCAAATTAATACCTGATACTATTTCTCAGGCTACCAAGTACAAATCAACTTATTTTATGGCAGTTGACCTCCATGTTCCATCTTGTGTGCAGGTTGTTTATTATTATTATCATTATTATTATTATTTGTTCAAGCACATTTTGATAAAGTGGCTATGCTTTAACAAGAGAAATTAATGCTGAAGTTAAAAATATTAAATCATCAGTAGTGTATACAATTAAAGTTATTTGATTATGCATTATTTGATTTTCAATTATCTTGATTATGATATGAGGTTTCTGCCTTTTTCTCTTGCCCTCAAATCAATATCTAACAAGTAAATTGATAGTGCTTTATTACAATTTTTGCTTTATACTTTCAGATGTAAAAACTGTGTAGCAGTTGGTAAAGCTGTAGAGATTGATGTGAGCATAGATCAGGGGAAATGGTATTAGAGAAATCAGAAGGACAAGACATACTGTAGATAATGTACTAGTAGATCCATCATCACAGCAAGGATAGATTGTGTGATCTTGTCCCTGAAGCTGTGCCTCAGGTTTTCAACTGGTTGAGTCCTTACTAAGACAAGCTGCTGCGGTGTGAATCGCAATATGTACATTCAGGTTATACGTGGCAGATTTATGACAAAAGAGACCTTCACAATATACTTCAAAGGAGTTATTCTTGCATCTATGCCTCATCAAAAGTACACAGTTACAGTGACTAGAACA
>NW_019775971.1:82665-97859 GCF_001039355.2 Lingula anatina
AAAAAAACTTTTTAGAAAAAAAAAACAGGGACTAACTTTGAATATAAAAATGGATTCATTAATCATTGATAAGTATGAGAAAATTGTTGTTTACCCCAGGAAAATTAATTTTTGCCAAAATGAACAGTTGTTATCCCTTTAAATATACCTACATGTACCGAGTGCGTATATTCACAAGTAATGTATGTACTGGGTACATATAGGTATATTTAAATATATATTCACAAGTACTGTATGTATAGCTAATACATGTACTTGACGTATTAAAATTTTTGCTGATGTGAACATGCATACCCTGTAATTTCTACCCGTAATGTCTGGACAGTTATTTGTTAGGAATTTCTTGAAAAAAAAAATGCACACTTGCATGGATACATAATGTAATGGAAAACATCCAGCTAACGTAACATTAAACTGATGGCCATTTTGAATAAAGCCCACACACGCTAATTTTCCTTTCTATTTGGACAAAACTTGACTTCACAGAAAACTATAATCAGTTTACTTTATCGATATCTGCACTATTAGCGCGAACAATTAGGCCAACCCTTTTTCACATAACCGCAATCAAACAAATAATCCATCGGCAGAGTTGTCTGTAGATTTTTGATATGCGAAACTAATTTATTATTTATAGCGCAAATAGTTTTTGCTTTTGAAGGAATAAACGGATCTATAACCCTTCGTGAGTCCCGACTTAAATCCCCTTACAATCCTAAGACCTACATGTGCGAGGCAATGCCCACTCGGCTCAGTTTATTAGCGGACATTAATTTCAACATAATTACGGATGTTTATAATTACTTGGAATTAATTATACATGTATACATAATATATGTATTGTCTTTTGAGGCACACCACTGTTTATACTTAGCACACTGCCGAAGACCACCAACTATGACGATAAAAGCCAGAGATATGTATTTTGCACGTCACCTGACCCTGAATTTAACCAATGAGCGACTTATCTCATTATAAGTATTAAACAAAATTGAATATTTCTACCATTACGTACTTCTTAAGGGAACCGTTTGGGAATTACAGTAATATGGTTGAGTTCGTATATTGCTGCCATCCATCAAGTAAAAGTGAATTGTTGAACAACCACACAAGCAGCATTGCCAAAGACCGTTTGCACACAGTATAATTATCAAGTAGTACCCGGTAGCTGAAAACAATTTGTCAAAACCGCTGCCAAATCCTGAAGCTTTCAAAGAACGTTTGAAACTAAGCTTATTATTAGGTAACGTATAATTCGTCATTGTATATTCAAAACTGAATTGGGGAAGCATAGGGGAAGTGATGGTGATAATAAAATGTAACGTAAGTGTAACAAATGTGCAAACTAAATCCTCTGGAGAGGATATGTCTCGGAAAAGACTGAATAAAATAGACAGGAAAGAAACGACTCATTACTTTTTGTGTCGTGCAAGGCTTCTGGGATAGGCCTATTATACACACATTGGTATAGTATTACCAAAACTAATGCGTGATCTAAGGTATTGTTGGCATGGCTCTCTTTTTTTCACTGAACATCAAGACGAGCTTACTATATAGTCATGTAATATGAAAACGACGTCGCCGTATCTGTCATAAAACCAAAAGTTAAGACTAATACTAAAGTGCATTGTACACATATTATTACGATCTGTATTCACATAATTTTTGGATTCAAAGTAAAGTGGATTTGCCATGCGTGCATAACGATAAAATGTGCCAATATTTGCCTTCTTAACCACTAAATTTAAACAATTGAAATCAATAAATGACAAAATTGCACGATGTTCAAAGGTTTAGCATGCATGCATGCGTTAAAACTTTATTTCTGGTTTTAATGTAAAGATGGGAAAGACATAAATGAACATATTTTTATTGTCATAACTTGGTATGACAAGCATTTTTTCAATGGTATCGGTTTATCAATATCGATGATTTATACCCCATCGTGAATAGATACAAGTTTACCAAAGACAATAACTTGCTCTGCAAATTCAGGGATCCATACCAACCCCCCTAGATTCTCAGAAATGCAATTAAGTATTATCCTCAATGAAACTTGATGCTTATTTCATGAACACTTCAGATAATACAACGGCTACGGTCCTTGATATAATCTAGGTTTATAATAGGATGTTAACTTTCTCGATCTATCAAAAATATATTGACCAAAACTACATTTATGGACACATGCAAATGCTCATTGTATATCTTGCCTAACGTATCGATTTAGGGCGTAAGTATCCTCCAAGATAACTTTTCCTGACTGTTGACTGCGTGCCACATGACGGCAATAAATTCCATGTTTGCTTGGTTTGGAAATTATTGTAAAGGCACACTGTAGTGTTTGTGATTGTGTAGCCTGCGTGAAGTGACATAATTCATAAACCTCACGAAGCACATCCACTCTCGAAAGCTCATATATACGCATGGATTAAGATACACCATCCTTTTGTGATACACGGATCAAGTACTGTTCTAATACAAAGCCATGGAACAGTATCGGCAGAAACCAGTTGCAGACATTAACAACACGTTGCGCAATGTACTTCTACATCTGAGACGATGTTTGTATTATTTAAGAAAGTTATATCAAATGAAAGTGATTTTCACACCTAAACATGTCCCCTTTTTGCATTGGTCAACTTGAAAAAAAAAACCACTAGAGAGAAATTTTAATGAAATGATTCTGTGCATCTTCGGCCGCTTTCTTATATCATTTTTGATAGCCTTGGTAACTGATGTTTGAATATTCGAGAGCATACCTGCTCCATTTTCAGACGTTCTCCGGTATCTTCTCCATATCTTTTGGGTAACCACAGAGTCAAACAATGGCTGTCTATCAGTCGCATGACAGTAACCACTCATCCAGCTAGTTCTCATCGAGCACTTTTGTCTGCTTCTGCGAATCTTTGGGCTGAGATAAACAGGCCTAACTTTTCACAGAATGATATCCTTACTACGCGGAATTTCATTTAATATTACCCAAGGCCCATGTATTACATGTATTGTACAAGTCCATTTGGACATAATTTATGAAATACATCTCTCTCTCTCTCTCTCTCTCTCTCTCTCTCTCTCTCTCTCTCTCTATATATATATATATATATATATATATATATATATATATATATAATTACTTATTATATATATATATATATATATATATATATATATAATTACTTATTATTATGGCGGCCATCTTGGAAAAGCAGCTTAAACCATAATTCTTTGCTAGGTTTTGAATGTGTTAAATCTGGATATTGAGCATTAATAAGAAACAAAAACAAGCAGAAAAACAAACAAACAAATACACTTTTCGCAATAAATCCTGGCTTTGGCCATATTTCTCACTCAGTTTACTACTAACCCCTACGAAAACATTATAGAGGTCTGCACTTTCGTAATACCAAACGATACTATTATTAATATTAATTCCACATCAGTCGTTCTACCGTTTTCAATACATTTGAATGTATTAGTCTGTTAATTGGAACAACATTTTTTATCCACATATTTTCCGTTGTGTTGATAAAATCTTCGGCAAAATATCACTTTTTTGCACTCGGCCGTTGGCGTTTTCTTTCTATCTAGAGGATCAAGCTGAACTTATGCGTAACCATAAGATCGACAAGTAAAATAACAAATTCACATCAAAACATTGATATCGGAAATCAAGGGGGCTACATAACCCCTTTGCAAGCAAAAAAGCTGACATATAAGCGGAACGCATTTGTTTGTATTAATGACAAAAGAATTGTGTTACTTTGATGTCGTAGAAAACGTTCTTTTTATGACGAAAGGAATGTCCAACAGGGATGAAACTATGAGAACACAAGAATAATCTAATCAATAGATGTAAGCCAATAGCTAGCAATCTTATAAGCTAAATCTCACAAATACCATTGGGAATGCTTCTTCGACATAACCTTCCCTAATTTCCTTGTATATGCTCTGATAACAGAGTACGAGAATAGTGCCACGTTGAGTTCCTGCTAGGAATACAACCTAATACAAATCATTAAAGTTGATAAATGGAATACGATTACTGCGATAACTGTACAAACAAACTTTTGTGAATAGAGTAATGGCATTGAAAATTTCGTAGATCCATAAATCAAACAAGAGCAGTCTGACAGTTCACATGATTAATTCTTGTACCGAGCACAGTTCTAAAATACAGTTTGAAGTTTTTATTGTTTTTTTACCTTCCTTACTACGGCAGAGGTACAGGTATTTATGCTTTTAGTACCCTTCTGATTTTTTTATGCAAACCACAAATATGAGGCCCTACCACTGCCACCTTGCAATGGATGATGCTTTTTGGAAGACCAAGGATACAGTTCTAGAGTACATGGAGATCTGACGAAATTCAGTCGTTTGGTATTAAAACAAAAAAAAAACCTATGAAAGGTTAAGAGACATTGGGTTTTTATCATAGAGTTTTACGACAACATGGGGGACGTGCAACTGTACATACATAAGATATAGATAAGCGGGCAGGCGGTCAGCCGAACAGTAAGCGAAAGTAATCTCGTAAGCGCTACCATGTACCTCTTGGCGGCCACGCTAAGCTTTATGACATAGTGCTATAGACCTATATGTGGATCATAACCTTTTGACTGGTCCTCACATAAATTCACGTTATGGGGCAGGGGGAATCTCTAACACAAGTTCGTTTCCAACAGTTTGGACCTATAAAAATAAAACTGGTTAATTGGCCATGTCTTGCACGGGACCCAGTTAGGATGACACATTTACGTACTTGTAACAGCCTTTCCATAAACATAGATGAGTATGAAGCACTACGTGAAAATGGCTTTAATCGTAGAAAAGACCAGCAGGGTACTTACCGCTCTGATTGAAAGAACCCGTGGCGGGTGTGACGGAAAAAACACTCAATCCCAGCACCACCAACACCAACATTGTCGGGGGATTCTCCATCTTATCCATTTTATCTGTTAAAGCGTTTTTATTTCCGCAGAATCCTGGGATTCAGCCAAAGAATGCGCTGCCTGTGCATGCGTCTGAACTGATAAAAGAAGCCATTAATCCGACCGAGGGCGAAACGCCTCTACGGGGTTTAGAATTGATAGCGCTGGACACGGCAGCAGCTGTTTCAGAATGCCTTTGTCTACACTTGTCAACTGAATGATTCCGTATCTAAACCGTGGTCGGCTGTCTAATATTGACCATGGATTTGTGTTATTAACATAGAGACATACAGTGTGAGTAGAATTATAATGCAACTGCCCCATACTCAGATTTCACAGGCTCAGTGAGGAGGTTTGCGCATAGGGATTTTGCCTTACCATTGTGCAAAATGTCAAACATTTTAAACATTGTGCAAAGAAATCCTGGGGTCCATTCCGTTGGAGTATTTTCCTGCTGTTCGTAAAGACTAATCTTGTTGTCCCATGTTTTCATATTCCAGTCAGAGAACAGAGAGATATTCATGTTCTATTTTGCTCCATTTTGGGCACATATTGTACAAATGATCCTCCTAATAAATTCGATTGTGCCCAATGGTTAACACTGTTCCAGACGAACAAGAATCACTGCACTCACGAAGTTTTTTCAACTCAACAAAATATTATTCTTAATTAGATTTTGAATAGTTCTAAAATCAAATAAGAGCCAGTTACCATAAAATTTGGCGACAGAGGTCTCCTCTTTTACAGCATATTGTCCCTCTTGTTGCAGTAGGTCGCAGGAAAAGGTGCCACCGTTTCTTTGTTGTTGCCTCAAAATGTAATTATTTGATGCATCGACCTGTCTCATTTGCTTGACTCTGCCATCAGCTTATGCCCCTATTCACATGATGCTCTCCAGGCTTGCATCATCAGGGATATCTTTTTTCTAAACAAGCTATTATTCGATTTCTGGAACTGTATTGAACCTGAACTCTTGGAATACGTTTGCGTTTTTCGTCTACGGTAGACATCCCGCCGTAGATATAATGTAACGGGCTGTTTTTCTCGGAACCATGACAACAACAGCGACGGCGACCATGTGTCTATTTCCGCGAAATGATTCTTTTATCAGGAAGACATTGATAATATTTTGTTTCCAAACTATCTCAACTCCCAGGTGTAAATCGTCATTGTTTTTTTAATACCAGCGTGTCGTAACACAATCAACATTGCGATGAAATCCCTCAAAATCGAACCGGCCAACAAGGCACGCGCCACGGTTATAATGACCCGCAGCGTATTTCCAAGCACCACCTGATTGGGGCCAGAGACAAATTAAATCTCCACTCCTTCAGGCATATACTGGTGCATTATCAAATTTTATTTCTTTCAGGTAAACCCATCAAAGCATGTACAAGATCATTGCATGAAGAAACTTCCTGACGCAACCGCAATTGTTCTAATGGGATTTTGTCCCAGTGGATACCAGGTATATATGGAGCGTATATGACAACTGATGGATTGTTTAACGTAGGAAGGCGTTCAGCTCTGCAAGAGACAAACTGTAGGTAGACCCAAAGACATTTTACCGTCAAAATATTTTTTAAATTATTTGTTAGGATTTAAATTTGAAGCTGATTACTTTACTTTCAATATTTTTATCAATAATTTTATTTAACTTCAATATAAGTCCATGCCTAGCCTAGCTTTTTAAATTTCTTTTGCTGATTTGATTATAATTTGTTTTAATAAAGAAATGCATAAACAAAAATGTCTTACACCCTCTGCTAAACTGGACAGATAACCATCTATGTTATCATTTCAGCTTCCCTTGCTTCAGAAATTCTTGCGTAAGCAAATGCTTTTCAGGACTTGCAAACTACCCATAGGCACACCGCTTCTAATTAAGTCTCCTTTCTGTTCATTATTTACAGCTACAGTATATTACCTGATAGCTGAATCATATATACCGGTATATTGATAACAGTAGTTCTTGCTTGGACAGCCTTTCGTTTCACAGAATCATTAACGAAGACTGAAAGCATGCCTAGCACAGTCAGCTAGGTCGCCTCAATATACATGTACAGTATACACAGCATCAAATTCCACTGATAATAGACAATATGTCAGTTTAGAATTTTCCTTGAGTGATCGTCATCAATTTAGGACACCATGTGTGGTGTTGAATTGCCTCGGTTTAAAGATTCTTTTCGAGCTAAATTACGTGCTTTGGTCACATTATTCAAATCCCTGTTCGAAATGAATTTCTGGTTGATAAGCCCATGTTTTAAACGCAACAAGCCGGGACTGAATGACTAAGGCCAGTGTATCAGCAACACATGGTGGGGGCGCAATAACGAAATCGAAGCGCCGAACTTTACTTGCCAGCCCAGATAATCCAATAAATAAATAAATAAATAAATAAATAAATAAATAAATAAATAAAAATAAAAATAGATGAATAAATTAATAAAATTAAATAAATCTAAATAGAATTTAATAAAATAAAATTTTATTAAATTAAATAAAAAATAACAACTTCAAGAAAGACGAGAAAAGACCGAGTGCATTCTCACCCCTGCACCCTACATACTGAAGAAACATTGTCACCGTCTATTATCTTACAAAGCAGGGGCGGATCCAGGATAATTTAAAGGGGATGGGGGTCCGCGGATGTGAAACCGACCTCCCCCCACCCTTGGCGTGGATTTCGGGGTCCAGTGAAGGCTCCTCTAGAAAATTGGTATTCTAGAGGGCGAACGGTAAGAGGGGACCATTGGTGTGTTTTTTTCAGAAATCAACGGGGGGAGGGGGGGGGTCAGGACCCCTTTGACACCCACCCCCTAAATCCGCCACTGCAAAGGGAGGCGATTCATTTCTGTCCTTGCCCCCACCCTCTTTGGGCTACTACTTTTACCATTGCTTTAGTCAGTGCATCACTGGCAGCTCTGAAGAACACAATTTGCTTTAAAGGGTTGCATTAAGGAACATTGCAAAAAGCTGCAAATACAAAGCCACCACCATCGATTCTTCTTGATTTTTATGCGTTTGACGGGGTTGCGTGACTGGTTTTATTGCTTTTGTTTTCAGATTGAAACATGGGATAGGAATAACGAGACCACTTAGATTTATCAAATGCACTGATTCATGCAGCCAAGGCGTTGTTAAAAAAAAACTGATTTTTTTTAAATGAGTGCTTCAACAAATTACCAACCAAGCTTGTGGAATGTGGAGTGTTATTTAGTGGAATGTTATTTGGTGATAATTGCCATCCTACCTGGTATTCGTGTGTGTGTGTGTGTGTGTGTGTGTGTGTGTGTGTGTGTGAGGAGGAGGTCCTTTCCAAATCAATGGTCATGCATCGTCCTTGCCATAGAAAAGCAACTCTTGGAGTACAAAATCAAGTTTCACACTTTGCAGAACACCCAAAAATACATTTGTTGGTAAAATACTCCCTGGAGAAGGTGTTTAAAATGGTGGAGATATGTATATTTCGTAAATAATTTCAGACCAAACCGAAGAAGGTAATAAGATTTAGTGGAAAGGCGCTAAATTGGTTCCATTATTTGCAAAGAATGTCGCCATCTCAACTAACACAATTGGGAATGTGATTTTTCAAATAGGCTACTCAAGTTTATTCAGCAATGCCAAACCTCTACCGCGGCCAGAGAATGATATTTATCATCGGATATTTACAGATATATCTCTGGATAATTATGGTCTCTTTCCTGAATCAAATTTACGCCATCGCTCATCTGGCCTCCGGTAGAGAGGATCAAGTTAACGTGTAGATATGTCTTTAAAATATAGTGTTGCATGATTATCTAAATAACAGTGAAATAAGAGTCAGATTGTCGCTGTTGTCAGATTTTTCACTACAATTTCTTGGAAACACCTACTTACCGCTTATCAATTCAATATACGTTTACAAAGTTGATGAATACTACGTCTAATGGGTGTGTTAATTATGTTACTTTACTCGGGTTCTGTTGACTGCATGGTGTAGAGTACCGTGGCAGAGTGATTCGAGCGGTCCGGTGCAAGGCTTTCCCTGTGGAATGCGTATGTTTTGTTTAAGTCCTATGGTAGCTAGCTAACCTTAATTCGTTCATGAATCTCCGCGGTACTCCCTGTACTGTTATTATTGGTGTAAATTAAGTAACCAGTCAAACACAAAGAAGCGTTCGCATGCACCAAAAAAACAATATAAATATACGAAGATTTGTATTAGCGTAAGAGTTGTACAGGGCAGAGGGGGGCTGGTTGGTCACCTTTAACTTATTTATCGATGCACACGAAGAAATGTGTGAGCGACAGCCGTTTCACATCTAGGCGTAGGTGGTCAGGTGGATGGTGGCTGGCAGTGTATTCAACCAATATATCAACCATAATAGCAGCTACAATACCAATAAATAAATAAATAAATAAATAAATAAATGAATATAGATAAATTAATTAATTAATTTATTAATTAATAAAAATCATAATTTAGGGTCCTTATCCACTTCTTTAAAAGAGTGTTCCAGTGCAATATTTTCTACATAGTTAAACATACTTTTAAAATATACTTTTTTTAAAATTTTAGATAATTTTATGCGAACAGCTTTCATGTGAGCCGCCAATTTTGAATTCAAGAAAAAAAAACATGCGGTTTCTGGACAAACGGTTACGTCTGGCACCACTACGGAGCGGCAGACAAGCGTGTTAACACATCAGCACCGGGCAAATGATTTACAGACAAAAGATCATCAAATCACTAATGCCAAAAAAAAAAAAAAAAAAAAAAAAAAAAAAAAATATATATATATATATATATATATATATATATATATATATATATATATATATATATATATATATATATATATATATATATATATATAAAGCTGCAAATACAAAGCCATCACCATCGATTCTTCTTGATTTTTATGCGTTTGACGGCGTTGCGTGACTGGTTTTATTGCTTTTATTTTCAGATTGAAACAGGGGATAGGAATAACGAGACCACTTAGATTTATCAAATGCACTGATTCATGCAGCCAAGGCGTTGTTAAAAAAACTGATTTTTTAAAATGAGTGCTTCAACAAATTACCAACCAAGCTTGTGGAATGTGGAGTGTTATTTAGTGGAATGTTATTTGGTGCTAATTGCCATCCTACCTGGTATTCGTGTGTGTGTGTGTGTGTGATATATATATATATATATATATATATATATATATATATATATATATATATATATATATATATATATATATATATATATATATATATATATATATATCCTGGAAAATAATTTAAGGGAGTTATAGCGCTAAGGATTTCACAAGACGGTTAATTAACGCTTGGTTATCATAACGTTGTAATAAGTAAGGAACATTCTGAGCCAGTGTTTCTAGGGGTTGATGTGCATGGGGTCCACAAATTCTGGAGACGGGGAGAAATTTTCACTTTTTCACGAGCATCCATTTACTATAAGATTAACAACTGCCATTATACAAATGTACGTGTATAGTGTATGTATTAGTACATGCACTGAAGTTTTCGATTGGGATAAACGCCGGACAGGTAGTTAAATGTTTCCTACAGCCCCTGTTACTCTGGACCTACGACAAAAATGAAACAAGAACACCTGCAAAATTAAAGTTTATTTGTTATGATTTATAGCGTACTAAGCATCAATTTGATACTGACTGTCAAATGTTAGCAATTATAATTAAAGCCTCAGTGTTAGTTCGTTCTCCAACCGGTCGCAAGGTTGATATAACCGGTTTAAAAGCAGTTTAAGTCGCTATCTAATTGAACTCAACCTTCTTACACTGTGCAACTCTAATATAAATTTTCCAGGAGAATTCAAGAACTTACCCGTTTATCAACAAGGTATACTAACATCTGTAGCCATTGAGAAAGTTATTGTCTCTTTAGCATATCGATAGTGGCATTCGTTCGCATTCTTAATACTCAAGAGAGAAATCTTAATGTCACTGTTCAGAAAATACTCTTCTATTTCCATCAATAAATTTCATGTTGAAACTAGCGATTACAAACTGCTTTTACGAGCTGTGGAAAGTAGATAACCGGTGGGTAGTTGCTTATTTAAAACAATGCATTCTACAGGGCAACAAAATGGCGAAGGCTTTCCTGTATCTGTTGTCCCCCATTGCGTAAATGAACGGATTAAGAGTTGAACTGACAACCACAAGGTCCATTGCAATGTTTCTAAATGTAATGAACAGCTCAGACTCGGCATCCACGCCTCGGTTTTGCAACGCTTGGATAATAGTCAGCGGCATCCACAGTACAAAGCAGGAAATCAAGACTACAAATGCCATCTTTGCCACTTTGACTTGCAATTTCTTCGCGTTTTTGGGCAGGTGTCTTGGAGCCCGCTGAGACGCTGGTCCCAGTACTCCTGTTTGTTGTACTGTTGTCGATGTGCTAGCATCCTTGGTGGTAGGAGATGAAGAGGGACCGGCGGCCGCCAGGTCTTCTTCCGTGGGTTTGAGTGCTCTATCAACAGAGAATTGAGATGGTTTACACTTCCTAACTAATGCAGACGACTGTTGTGCCTTCTGCTCGTCATGTCCCCATGCGATATTTTGCCGAATGGTTCGAACGGAATATTTTTTAACGTCATCTAGTCGTTGCGCTGCTGTGACATTATGCGTCTTTGTTTCGAGTGAGTCTTTTCTGGTAGGTAGCTCCGGCTCCTGATCAGGGTCTTCATCGCTGCTGCGTCTTTTCCCGGCGTTGTTTTGCTTTTGGAAATCGGTAGATTCGGGCCTTTCAGGCGACCCGCTTGCAGTGTCCGAGTTTTCTTCTAAAGCAACTCTCAGTTTAAATGAGGGTTGAAACCGTGGGTTCTCCCCTGCGGCCTGTGATGTGGGATTTGGCTGGACAGGGGGCACCGCCGAAAGATAATCGACTTGGACATCGTGTTTTCGCACCTTTCGCAAGATAGCTATGTAGCACCCGCAGGACAAAAGGAAACACCCCAAAATATGGGGAGCATAGATGTAGGTCACGGCCACCCCCGTCACCTCCGTGACTCTGCATTGCTTCCCTGGAGCCCATGCGTTGAGTCCGAAATACGGCAAAGAGCACAGGATTATGATGTAAACCCAGCAACCCACCAAGCAGGTGTTTAACGTTTTCCTTGCCATCATGCGATTCCGGCATATTTTGAGGTATCTTTCTATTGCCACAAATGTAAGATGGAGCAACGAGGTGAGGCACATCACAGTATAAGTCGTCAATTTCCCGATACAAAAGTACTTACTGGACAAGAGGCTCTGCAGATGGGGTAACATGTGCACAAGATAACTTGCCACCAAATGGTACGGGATCAGAAGGCCTGATAAAATGTCCGCAACAGACATACTTACAAAAATCGTGTTGGTTGGAAATCGTAGCCATTTGAACTTCGCGTAAGAAACGATGACAAGGGCGTTGGCAAAAATGTTCACAAGAGAAATTATAGCTTCAGTTACCATAAACGCAATGCAAAATGACAACCGTGCGCATGGATTGAACCGTGTTCCATTTTCACCACCTTGGAAATGTTCCGAAATATTCGTGGCGTTCTCCATGTTATTACAACCCAGTAGACTCTGGTCTCTCTCTCTCTCTCTCTCTCTCTCTCTCTCTCTCTCTCCTGTTAAATATGTAATGTCACAAATGTGACGACGTTTGCATTTTATATAATCGCATTGTTATCATGTGCTCGTACGAAAGATCAATAGTACCCACGCAAGGCTCCTCTACACATTTTAGTGCATTGCAAGACGTGCCAGGATCCAGTCTGTATGCATGTGTTACAACCGTCTAACAGCGTCTTTCTGGGCTCACTTGAAAGAAAGCACACCTGAAAGACATGTATCTATTTCATACCTTAGCTGTCTTTACACAGACTTGGTTTATTTGGATCGTACCGAGGGTTTCGCCAATCCCTTCAGTGTAAACAGGTCGAAGCGTTCGGAGGGTTGTTTACGTCTTTATTACAGTGCGGAAAATATCGAGTTATAACAATGCGTGATATTCTCATTAATTGTTTCATTTGATTTTCAAACGCTGACTTCAGGGACGACTTCAGCCTTCAGCATTTGGAGTATATTTATAAAAGAACATAACTTCTTGCAAAGCAACCAAGATAACTGATACTTTGGGTAATGATTACGCACAAATCTAAGTTTAAGTCCATGAAATTTCTGGAAATTTGATGGACCTTTGTAGGATTTGATTTAATTAATTTTTTTTGGGGGGGGGGGGGACAACCTGTATGATGTCCGGAATATGAAACATCTCTAAAATGTGACATTTTTAAAAATTTAAAAACCTTTAAACAAAAACACATAAAATTGGAGGTTCGAAAAATTTTCTTGAACAAAAGTAACCAAAACGGCGACAATTTGTCAGTGTGGATTTTTTATGAAAAAGACCAATTTTTTCTTATTTGCTTGTCTATCTATAATAAGGATAAAATTCCTTGTCCGTCGACAAATAATATTACTTACTCCAAGGCCACTTTTCCCTTGTTCATCGGGAAATAAGCTTTATTACCTGCAACACGAAAAACCAAATTCACTACTCATCGGTTTGTATGCGTTAGCGTTATACATGTAATAGCATCACATAGCGTGTAGTCAGTATGAAGCACCACTGAACAAATTATCTTACTGATTTCAACAAAACAAGAAGGGGCAATTACTGGAAGAGATTAGAGAAACGAAAATTCGGAATCTGTTAAAACATCAATAGACACAGATTCAGTTGAAATTCCTTCCCTACTAAACAACCGTCAATCCTGTGCATTTCATCAAAATCTGTATTGTTGCCAAACTTAAACTATGAAGGTATCATTAAAAAATCGCTTTCAATATTCCACCCGAATGTTATGGAACACCCCAATTGAACTGTTCCGAGAGTGCATGAAAAGAAAAGAGCACAGTAGACACGCACATATAACTGTACAGCTCACTTTCTGCTTGTCGGGTTTCTGTCTTGTTTCGTGTATCTATTACATCTGCGTTTTCTCTAGGCACATTTCCAAAAGACGCAACGTTGTGCATACTCGGAAAATGTTTTTTTTTAAATAAAACTGTATTCTTAAAAAAGTTTCTTTGGAATTATATAATGGAATTTTCTATTTATTTTCAATATCCAACATCAATTTTTTTTAAACAATTTAATGTGATTGTGCCATTATGTCATTGTTCTTACCCAACTCTTTACGAGTTATCAAACTATTTTATAATAATAATGCGTGGCTTATAAAAATATTTACAAAAAATAAATAAATAAATAAATAAATAAAATAAGATGAACGAAGTGAAACGTGAAATAGGGACATGCATTTTCATCAACTAGATTTTATTTTAACATCATTTAATTTTAATCTCTATTTTTGATGGGATTTTAATTTAAACTTAATAGCAGTGAACTAGGAATATTTCGTAATTTAAATAGAACATTTGAATAGGAATGAGAACATTTGAATACCGATTGTTTTAAGCATTTCCCTTATTACTTTGCTTTGTGCAGAGATTGACGGGTATGAATTAATCAACAACTACATGAAGAGAGAGACGTTATAACGTGCGTGTGGTTTAAACATATGAAGTACGTAGAGGAAATAACAATACTTATGTTAATGAAGCAAATTATCTAACAGCAGTTAAACTGTAACAGCAGTGCATAAAATAGCGTTACAGCAAATCAACCAAAGTAATGGGGCTACAATGTCGATATTGAAAAATGCCCAATGTGTCGGAAGTACCAACCAAGCTAATTTTATATCTTTATCCACAAGGAATGTCTTTCTGTAAAAAAAAAACTTACAAGAAAGAACATTGCAGGGTAAGCGTTCTGGCAACTCTACTAGCAGGCTAAGTAAATGCTAGCCATCCTTTCGTGTACAGTCGGATTATTCCCTCACAGTGGGTGTAAGTTACACCCACTTCATCTTTAGACTCTAGGTCATCCTGCCCTTGGCGTTCACTCCAACCATCTACCCTTGGGGAGATAGGAAAGACAACTGGTGTTTTGACGCCTACGTTTCTTCTAATGTTAAAATCTATGCAAACAACTCTCTGTCTATGGACAAACATATATCCTACTTTTTAAACCATGCGTGATTCACATCAGCAACATCGTGTCATTGGGAAATTACATAATGCCTAATCTTCCGATAATGATATAAAGTCCTTTTCAAATCTCGACTCCATTACTGTAATTCTCTTCTCCACGGATGTCCTCAAGATAAAGTCAAACGTCTGTAACAAATTC
>NW_019775971.1:99201-121222 GCF_001039355.2 Lingula anatina
CTTACAAGAAAGAACATTGCAGGGTAAGCGTTCTGGCAACTCTACTAGCAGGCTAAGTAAATGCTAGCCATCCTTTCGTGTACAGTCGGATTATTCCCTCACAGTGGGTGTAAGTTACACCCACTTCATCTTTAGACTCTAGGTCATCCTGCCCTTGGCGTTCACTCCAACCATCTACCCTTGGGGAGATAGGAAAGACAACTGGTGTTTTGACGCCTACGTTTCTTCTAATGTTAAAATCTATGCAAACAACTCTCTGTCTATGGACAAACATATATCCTACTTTTTAAACCATGCGTGATTCACATCAGCAACATCGTGTCATTGGGAAATTACATAATGCCTAATCTTCCGATAATGATATAAAGTCCTTTTCAAATCTCGACTCCATTACTGTAATTCTCTTCTCCACGGATGTCCTCAAGATA
This sequence comes from Lingula anatina, assembly GCF_001039355.2. Next base: position 99,630 of record NW_019775971.1, read on the forward strand.
AAGTCAAACGTCTGTAACAAATTCAGAACAATTGGTCTTACCCCCCTTTCGTTTACTTGTATTTTATATTCTTCATTCATGTTGTAATGTCTGTTGAATTCCATTCGACTTCAGATTTAAGATAAATGGATAATAATAGTAATAATGCACTCTCCTTCTTTGCGTTTGATGGCTAGTTTTTTATACCTAATTTAAAAATGGTGTTGTTTGCTCAGAGAGTATATCCTCATATTTGAGGCAGACTTAGGGGGTGGTGATCGAATGCACCATAGGTGCGAAAATAAAAGGTGTGGTTCGTACGTGTTAATTAATGAAGTGAAATGTGCGGACATGGCCTTTGGTTTTGAGAGCTGCGAATTAATATCAACGGAAACAGAAATCTTTATTTTATTTTAAAATGACATGTGTGGTATCAGAACGGATTCAAAATACAGTTACATTAAACGTTGCTGGTTACGATAGCAGCTGTCACAAGAGGAAATATACAGAAAACTGAGATCTTTTAAATTACTTGGAAATCTGACATTTGTCAACCCGACCTCTCATTTGTACAAATATCTATTTACATTTTCAGCGATCATATTCTCGGTAGAGCTTTGACAAATACACATATAATATGAATGATTCCCTCACACCTACTTTATCATTAAACTCAAAATCACCCTGCCATTGGGATTTGCTTCAACCATCAACCCTATGTCTATAGACAAAAATGCCCTACTTTTTCAAAATCATGCGTGCATCATATCACAAACATCGTGTCATAGGGAAATCAGCTTATTTCTCCTTTTCCGATAATGATATAGTGTCCTTGTAGCATCTCGACTCAGTCCTGTAATTCTCTTCTGCACGGATGTCCCCAATAAAAAGTCAAACGTCTACAGTGCATTCAGAATCGTCTTCTTGTATTTTATATTCTTCATTCATGTTGTAAAGGCGATTGAACGCCATTGGACTTTAGATTTAAGATAAATGGATAATGCACAGAAAACTGAGATCTTTTACTTTGCTTGGAAACCTTTCATTATATCATTTTAGTTGTAAAACCGCCGGTCTATTACCTGTTTAACCCGACCTCTCATATGTACGAATATTAATTTACATTTTTCAGCGATCATATTCTCTGCACAGCTTTTTGACAAATACACATGTAATAGTAACAAGATGCTATCCTCTTCCAGGGTGGCAGATTTTATAGTTAATTTTTCAAAAAGCCATCAAATGACTGTCTATTTATCTAAAGGCATATCTGTGAATGTCTGGTGAAAAATCAATCTGTGGTTCTGGTAGAGTGTAACAAAGTACCTCGTTAGTGTGCTAACTGATGTACTGCGAACTAGTGGAGTCAACAACACTTGTACATTGAGCAAATTGTCTAAGAGCAGTTAAACTGCTACAGCAGTGTAATATGGCATAACGTGACACCAATTCAACCAACGTAATGGGGGCTACAATGTCGACCACGCCGCCCCCAGATTAAAGTAACATATCCCTTCATTCTGAAGATTCATACAATAATCACAGTCTTGATCTTTTAATTCAAATTAATAAATTCTGGTGAACAATGCATCTATGTAGATCAACTAAAAAAGAACAAAAATATATATGCATATAAGGTTGCATTCACAACAGATGGTCCTCGGATCTACTGGTCCGCGGATCAAATATGGCAGGTCCTACATGAAAGCAAGACCGCCTATGGTTCAAAGTTCTTTACTCAAACTGGTTTAATAAGGTTAGGATACCAGACGACCTCTGAGGAAGCCACTGTAATCAGCAAAACAGCGCCGTCTGTTTCTTTAATGAATTGGGGACCATGACCGTTTCTGGACCCCTGAAACCGCGTGTCTTATTAATTGAGGTCAGATTTCACTTGTACCGCTCAACTAGTCAAATCAAAGTTTACAGACATCCTGAAGAGGCGTACGACGAAGCGTGTGCCGCGTCTTAAGTGACTAGGGTAATTCACAGTGTCAGTATTTGGAGTGGATGCCGCATTGGTGCCAAAACATCAATGGTATTCATCGATGAAAACCTGAACCACATCAAATAAAGGAATAATCTGGGAGCCACTTGACTATCATTTGATGGGGGGTTACCTTAGGAACAATTATAGGTTGCACGATGAGATTGTCGGTTCACACAGAGCACTTTTCTTACCAGATAACTTGCAGAACCAAACTAATAAGCAGCTACCTTGGTCAACAAAATCGCCATATTTGAACCACATAGACAATATTTGGGTAGGTCATTACTCGCTGAATCAGCGGTCTACATGCCCTACAACAAAACTGAACCAAATTGGACAAGTTTTTAGGAATTTCATTCCAGATTGAAATCTAAATACCTATCCCAGAGAATGCCTCGTCGATTAAGAGCCCTGGTAGCAGCCAGATGAGGTCAGACATAGCAGCGACTGTTGCTGTGTCTAGTAACTGATATGAGCGTCCTTTGTGAAGCGTTACTTTTTCACAGACGATAATTTCGAAAAAAAATGGAGATTAAAATAACGTTTTTAATGGTTGTTGTATGACTTTGAATCAGTCGTGTTTTTGTTTGCTTAATTAGGTGAAGTCAATGAAAGAGCTGATGTCACAATTACATTGAATAGATTATTAAAAATCATTAAAACAAGATGTAAATCCTTGTTTTCAATTTTAAGTGGAAAAAGTAGGAAAAAATCAGAACAAAACGGTTTGGAAAAAATTCCATATTAAATATCAAGTCTGAATAAGATAAAAATGTGAATGATTGGCGACATGGTGGTGTAGTTGACAGCGAGGCCAATCAAGGCAGTATGTTGTATTTATCATGTAAACTTTGGCTTCGAGTTTGACTCTGATTTTTATGACTTTGTTCATAGACCTACTACAAGATTTCAATTGCGTGAAAAAATATTTGACTTATTGGTACTAGACTTATTTTGGGCAATATTCCTAAAAAAAGTGAATATTTGACTCATCTGTTTTTTTTCGTGCAGATATTAATTAGACTTGTGATCCTTTCTACTGCGTGTGACTTATTATTACTACCACGCATATGTGTGACATTATTACGAAATATTACAATGCTAAGCTCTACAAATATTATTTGCTTCTTGAATTAATCAACAAGATTCCATGAGTTCCGTTACTTAATGTTTTTTATCTCTGTTGTAATCATGGATATCCGGTCTATAAGACGATATCTGAAATACTAAGAAGCTCAGCAGATTATTAAAAGCAAATTATTCTCCTGTGATCAGCTTAAACCCACGCCCTGGGCAGTTAATTGGCCTGAAAAACAGATCCACTAGCTGACTGACAGATTTGAAAACAGACTCTCTAGCTGAGTGACAGGAAAACTGCATAACTCGATCCTACTGCCAGTTTTGACGTCGTTGGTGCCCCATACGTAGTGATATCAAGATATTTGATAAGAAAAGCATTCGACCCGAAATTTGCAAAATCTTATTCTAACACAACAGTATTTTAAACCAGTGCTTAGTATTAAAGATGTCATTTTTGATTTGACAATTAATATCCTGCCATGCGACGCCACATTGACTCTCAAACTTGTTTTCTTTCAAGAGGAGATTTTCTGAAAAATATCCTTCAACTTAAAATCTTAAATCTTAAGCTTAAAATCTTAAATCTTATAAGCGAGAAACTCCTTGGAGATGGATCGATCGCGTTAGATCGATCTAGGTAGCGGAAAGGGGTTTAAGATAGCAGCTATCACAACAGGAAATACCAAGGAAACTGAGATCTTTTATTTTGCTTGGAAATCTTTCATTTCATCATTTCAGTTGTAAAACCGCCTGACTATTACCTGTTAAACCCGACCTCTCATCTCTACAAATATTTATTTACATTTTCAGAGATCATATTCTCGGTAGAGCTTTTTGACAAATACACATGTTATGGTAATTATTACACCCACTTTATCATTAGACAGCAAGGTCATCCTTGCCGTGGGATTTGCTTCAACCATCAACCCTATGTCTATGGACTAACAAATGTCCTACTTTTTTTAAAATCATGCGTGTATCACATAAAAAAAATCATGTCAATCGGAAATCAGCTTATGTGACTCCTCTTCCTAAAATAACATAATGTCCTTGTCACATCTCGACTCGATTACTGGGATTCTTTTCTGCACGGATGTCCCCAATAAAAAGTCAAACGTCTACAGTGTATTCAGAATAACTCGTTTTCTCCTTTTCGTTTACTTGTATTTTATATTCTTTATTCATGCTGTAAATTTCAGAAATAAATATCTGTGCGAAAAGCAGCCCGTAACTGTCTGTAATAAAGGTTTTCATTTGAAGTGGTTAAAACTACTGTAAAGCCCGTTAAACACAATTGGATTTTAACTTTAGATAAATGGATGATAATAGTAATAATACACTCTCCTTTACGTAAGATGGTCAGTTTACTCTGATACTAAATTAACACGGTTTTGTTTACTCAGAGAGTGTAAATCGTCATATTTGAGGCAGGCTTAGGGAGAAGAGATTGGATACACCATGGGTGTGAAAATAAAAGGTGTGGTTCGGACGTGTTAATCAATGATGTGAAATGTGTGGACATGACGTCCTTTGATTTTGGGAGTTGCAAATTAATATCACTGAAAACAAAGTATCGTTTCATTTAAAAACGACATGTTGAATAAATGCAGTGGTATCAAGACGGATTCAAAATAGCGTAACATTATACGTTGCTGCTTAAGATAGCAGCTGCCACAAAAGAAAATACACAGAAAACTGAGATCTTTTATTTTGCTTGGAAATCTTTCATTTCATCATTTCAGTTGTAAAACCGCCTGAATATTACCTGTTAAACCCGACCTCTCATCTCTACAAATATTTATTTACATTTTCAACTACTTGTATCATATTCTCGACAGAGCTTTTTGACAAATACACGTTTCAGTAACAAAATTCCTCGTTGGGGTGATAACGGTTGTCACAACGGAAAATACCAAGAAAGATGGTATCGCTTTCCACCTGGAAATCCTAGAATTTTCCATTTCAGTAAGCTGTCTTGAATCTCACTGTAAAAGCTATAAATACACCCGTTTCTTAAAGGAAGGAGAACCATCTTCCTTAAAGATCCCATTGCCAAACATCACTCAAGTTCAACATTGCACAGGTAAGGAAGTAGCTTTAACCACTTCAAATGAAAACCTTTATTACAGTCAGTTACGGGCTGCTTTTCGAACAGATGTTTATTTGTGAAATTTATTCTCCCTTACATGTAGTATTAGCCTTGTCTAGGACGAAAAAACTTTGCAAGAGATCTCCATAGAATAGTATTTGTCTTTCTATGAGCGCAATCAAAACAGAGGACTGACATATCCGCGGATCAAATATGGCCGACATGGCTGAATGCTTGTTGCGTATTCCCCGCGGGGAATCTTTTCACTGTCTAAATTGAAAGATTTCTATATTGAAAGATTTACATTTGCGTTTTCTTTTTATGTTTTCCATTAGTTGGTATCTGCTGTTGTCCAGAATGGCTGTAGCACGAATAATTGTGGCAGTGCTTTGTTTTCTGTCTGTCTCAAGAGGCCATGTAGAACAAGGTAGGTTTAAGCGCCTTAACAATAATCAAATATTATAGTTAAACTCACCCGTAAAACATCTCATTGTTAAGGTACTCCAAAGCAATTGCATTCAAATGTCTTTCTTTTATTTATTTTCTAAGGCTCGAATGACGCGGCTTCCCATTCTGACATTATTCTCGGTGAGTAGTTTTATATTTCTAATTTCACATTTCGTTAATCAAGAAGTGCATTCATCACGCGCGCGAACAAGCATAAGCACAAACAAACATGGATGCACACTCACACGCACACCCACTTCTTAGATAGTGAATTCTTAGATAGAAATTTGATAATTTTATGACTGTACAGATCACGCTTTACCATGGCGATCTGATTAAGGATATTGCAACACTTAATTATCATCCAGATACCGAAAATGAATTTTCCTGTATCTAATTATTCAATAATACATCTATCTTTGTGCTGATTTAAAACAATAAAAAACATCAAAAATATTAAATATCGGCGTGTATATGTGTTCGTTGCAATGTATATGCATAGGCAACCCAAAGCTGTAATTTAACACCTTTCTATTTTGAGGTGAGATAGCAAACGGTATGGGGCGTAGCTTCATCCCTGAAAAAGATTTTGTCACAAAAATTGGAAGAGGTGACCTCGAGTGTATGGAATACAATCCTATCCCGCCATTTTGGTTTAAATGTTTTTGATATGGACTTATGATCCCCTAATTTCAGATTGTCATAAAACCAAGGCATCATTGTGCTTGATCAACGCTAAAATCTGAACTAAGACTTTTTAGAATAATCACTGGCAGTTTTTTGGAGTACTAAATGGTGTCATTAAATCGGCGTTAAACAGTGATCGTGGTGGCTCAGGTATAATTGCCATATGTACGTTATATTTTGTTTCCTTGCAGCGCGGCAAAAACGCTTCATCGACGTACAAACAATTGGACAGCATTTGGGGAAGCTCTTGAACACAAAGACCGTGCCCGACTCCGTATCGGGTGCACTCGGAGCCTTGGACAAAGTCACCCAGCTGTTGACCTGTCTCCCTACAAGGTGCACTGGCAACTGCTGTAGCAGTCCTTCTTACTGTAGCATCCCCCAACTCCAGTCTAAAGTAATCCGCAACCCTAGGGCCAAGTTTACCCTGTGTAAGAACCCGTGGAAAGTTCGAATCGATCTGGACGCCAAGTTCAATTTACCCTGGTGGGCTAAATTGCTAAAGGCGGGTTTTGTTTTTTTACTCATATTCTTTATTTTATTTAATTTTTGTTATTCTATAGGGGAATAATCTTAAAAAAGCTAATTTAACAACTTCAATGTTTAATAACAACCAATCTTAAACCAATTTTTTCACATCTCTTATTGAATATCGACACATTCATATGAGGATAAAGTTAAATGAACGGGATTTGTTACCTTTACACCATTTGCTATACTATATAAAATTCATCGTTTAAGCATATTGTTAATATCGATTTTATCATTATAGCTAAACATACGCATACATTTGTTTATGGTTCCATTTAATTTTATTTGTTATTTCATTATTACTATTATTTTGTTTTTGCACAGATCAAAGTAAACCCAATCATAATTCCCATAGATAGCAGGGAAAAGGAAGGGGTGATACAGATAAAGTCCACCACAACGCTCGCCAAAGCATCTGTGATAGGCATTGGTCTGGGAAAAGCCAAGTTGGAGCTTGATCTTTTCCTTAGATACGACTGCACTAAGCCGAGAGATAACCCATCCCTTCGCAGAAAGTGAGTACAATACATATGCAAGTGATGCTTTACAAATGCGCTTCTCCCAAGTGTACCATCAATAGACATCAATGTATAATAAGGCTATGATTTATTGTAAGAAAGTCGTGCTACACCTGCGCCTTGGTGTTACTTACACAAAACCATTAAGACCGAACTAGTAAGAATTATGAAGAACCTTGAATTTGATTTTGAGATTGATTTTATCATCTAACAAAAATGTCTTCAGTATTTTAAAACTTTTGGCATTTCTCCGTTTCTGTTGTTATGTTTTTTTTGAAAATACTGAGTCGCATGAGATCATAACTTAAATACATGTATATTTGCATCACTTTTAGACAACGACAATTACAGGAAGCGTTAAATACCTAATTTGTGTTCCTGGAACCTTAATTCAAGTGTCCTGTAGCCTTTGCACGATGACTGTAAAATATTTTCTCCATTATAGATATAACACCATGTATACAGATGGCAAACCTGGGCCTGATGGCAACAAGTTGTTCTACAAGGTGGACATCAAGTTTAAAGAATACAGGAAGAACTTCTGGTGCTTCTGCTACAAACTTAAGAAAACCAGAGCCTTGGTTGCAAAGAAGGGCCATTTTGCAGAGGGGCCGAAGTCCTGTATCAGAGACTCCCAACGTGGCTAGGTTCATGTAGGTAAGGTATGATATACCTAATAATTTTTCTAACGTGATGGTTTTTCAATACAGCATTTTTTAAAATCCGATTCGCAAACGCAGGGTTTCGGAAATAAAAATCAGGTTTAGCAATATTGGCAACGCATGCAGGGACGTTGAGAGTCCAGTTTAGTACACTAAATGGCACTGCCCAGATCAATCATATCACTACACATTGTACCTCTGCTATGAAGACATTCTCGCCTGTGCCTGGACCAGGACATATACCAGGACCGCCGTGAGAGCTTATCTCCATATGTTCAAAGATAATTCTCTGGCTAATTATGTGCCCCTTATTGTCCACCGAGAATGTTTTTTATATATATGACGTCAGTGCCCAGTTTGTTTTAGGTACACGTAGAATGCATACTACATGATCAAGAATTAATGCCGTGTTATTAAATCTCTTTTCTAGGACCAGGTATGGCATTATGCACCAAGAAGATTATCATCTCCTGCAACGTAAATATTCAGATATAAACTAGCAATCTGCTCAATATGCGATTCCCATTAACTGAAGTAAACATAATTCGGGGACCGGGAGCCGCACCTCTGTGGTTTCAACTGAGATGGCTCACCAGCCGATACAACATTTGATCCGGCTAGGTGCTTAAAGAATACCATATTTGACACTCGTATCGAGTCTACTTATGTTTCAGCTACTTGAAATTCAATTTCGAAACAAACAAGCCTATAATTATATTTTATATTTCCACTACTAGTCTCCGTTTATTTACGAATGCATCGGCCAGAAGCAAACTTTCCGACTATTTTAATAAATATTCAGAACGCAATTTTGATGGTCTTTGTTATAATGCGAAAAGCACACTAACTGTTACTACCTGGAAAAAACTTATTGTATTCATAATTAGTAGTTTTTGAGTAAGATGAGATATTCAAGAGTATTAATGTATATGGGAACGAATAAAATCACCTGGCTCTTAACATGATTGAATGAAAATGCCATCTTTGGGGTTTTGGGTTTAGAAATACGTGTAGAATATACATGTACAAGTGTTTCTAACATAGCTGGAGATCGAAAGCGACAAAACGAGACAACAAAATATTCCTCCTGTCTGCTTGGTTAACCCCCGTTCTTCTAGAGCACTGTAATCAGCATTTTTAAAGTAAAGTCGGAAGGCATTCAGTTCGTCGTCAGATTACAATCGATTCAATTAAACATACGACGTCATGCGATCCAATGACACGCCGCTTATCTCCAACAAAGGGCATGCTTTGATTTACTGCCTACGAAGAGCTCGCCGTAATCAATCAGCCCATTCAAATGGGTCGGGTCAGTTTGACTGAAAATGGGATTTTGAGGAGGTTGCATATGGGTAGTGAAGATATCTCTTATAACGTTTGCCCCCTTCCCGCAATTTATATATCGTAGAGTTCATGTGCCTTGTGATAGTTCTTTCCTTCCGCTGAACTCTCGGCGTTCGCGTCTTTCCACGTGTTGGCCGATTTTGAGGCTATGCTTTGTGAGGACACCTTGCCTGCCAAAGTCTTCTTTACCACATATAATACCTGTCAAATACAGATAACGCAATGGAAATGGGAACAAAACACACCCAAATTGGCCACATCAGTATGCTGCATTCATGTGAAGGGAATTAACGTATACTGAAAGCGAGTGCCAGTAAAAGATATTAGTCGTTCAATTAGCATCTCAAGGACAAATATGTGGATTTAGGGACCATTCAGATCGAGAAGAGCCAAGAGCTAGATAGGCCGCGTCAAATCTTGACCGGTTGAATTGAGCCGAGATTTAATTACTGTGCCCCTGCAGGGGCGACGAGTGGGTAGGCGTCTGAGAGGCGGAGAGACTATACAGTATTAAGTGGTCTTCCTTTTATGTTGGTCCGCCATATTTAGGTCGCGGCCTAGCACTCGGCTCTTCTCGATCTGAATGGGACCTTATATAACATTCATATCTACTTCTTCAAATAAAGCTCCTATGTATGAAACAAGAAAAAAAAACTATGCAAAAACTTTAAACTAAAACTATAAACAAAAACTAAATTATTGTCATCCAATGTACAATCAGATGGCAGCACTGTTTAAGATATATATTGATAAATGGGACTGTTGATGCTTAGGCCANGGAACAATTGGTCTTTCCCCCTTTCGTTTACTTGTATTTTATATTCTTCATTCATGTTGTAATGTCTATTGAATTCCATTCGACTTAAGATTTGAGATAAATGCATAATAATAGTAATAATGCACTCTCCTTCTTTGCGTTTGATGGCTAGTTTTTTATACTTAATTAAAAAATGGTGTTGTTTGCTCAGAGAGTATGTCCTCATATTTGAGGCAGGCTTAGGGGGTGGTGATCGAATGCACCATAGGTGCGAAAAAAAAGGTGTGGTTCGGACGTGTTAATTAATGAAGTGAAATGTGCGGACATGGCCTTTGGTTTTGAGAGCTGCGAATTAATATCAATGGAAACAGAAATCATTATTTTATTTTAAAATGACATGTGTGGTATCAGAACGGATTCAAAATACAGTTACATTAAACGTTGCTGGTTACGATAGCAGCTGTCACAAGAGGAAATATACAGAAAACTGAGATCTTTTAAATTACTTGGAAATCTGACATTTGTCAACCCGACCTCTCATCTGTACAAATATTTATTTACATTTTCAGCGATCATATTCTCTGTAGAGCTTTTTGACAAATACACATATAATATGAATGATTCCCTCACACCTACTTTATCATAAAAACTCAAAATCACCCTGCCTTTGGGATTTGCTTCAACCATCAACCCTATGTCTATAGACAAAAATGCCCTACTTTGTCAAAATCATGCGTGCATCATATCACAAACATCGTGTCATAGGGAAATCAGCTTATTTCTCCTTTTCCGATAATGATGTAGTGTCCTTGTAGCATCTCGACTCAGTCCTGTAATTCTCTTCTGCACGGATGTCCCCAATAAAAAGTCAAACGTCTACAGTGCATTCAGAATCGTCTACTTGTATTTTATATTCTTCATTCATGTTGTAAAGGCGATTGAACGCCATTGGACTTTAGATTTAAGATAAATGGATAATGCACAGAAAACTGAGATCTTTTACTTTGCTTGGAAATCATTCATTTCATCATTTCAGTTGTAAAACCGTCTGACTATTACCTGTTAAACCCGACCTCTCATCTGTACAAATATTAATTTACATTTTCAGAGATCATATTCTCGGTAGAGCTATTTGACAAATACACATGTTATGGTAATTATTATTCCCACTTTATCATTAGACAGAAAGGTCATCCTTGCCGTGGGATTTACTTCAACCATCAACCCTATGTCTATGGACTAACAAATGTCCTACTTTTTTTAAATCATGCGTGTATCACATAAAAACATCGTGGCATTCGGAAATCAGCTTATGACTCCTCTTCCTAAAATAATATAATGTCCTTGTCACATCTCGACTCGATTACTGGGATTCGTTTCTGGACGGATGTCCCCAATAAAAAGTCAAACGTCTACACTGCATTCAGAATAACTCGTTTTTTTCCTTTTCGTTTACTTGTATTTTATATTCTTTATTCATGCTGTAAAGCCCGTTAAACACAATTGGATTTTAGACTTTAGATAAATGGATAATAATAGCAATAATACACTCTCCTTTACGTAAGATGGAAAGTTTACTATGATACTAAATTAATACGGTTTTGTTTACTCAGAGAATGTAAATCCTCATATTTGAGGCAGGCTTAGGGAGAAGAGATTGGATACACCATGGGTGTGAAAATAAAAGGTGTGGTTCGGACGCGTTAATCAATAATGTGAAATGTATGGACATGACGTCCTTTGATTTTGGGAGTTGCAAATTAATATCACTGAAAACAAAGTATCGTTCCATTTAAAAACGACGGATTCAAAATAGCGTAACATTATACGTTGCTGCTTAAGATAGCAGCTGCCACAAAAGAAAATACACAGAAAACTGAGATCTTTTATTTTGCTTGGAAATCTTTCATTTCATCATTTCAGTTGTAAAACCGCCTGAATATTACCTGTTAAACCCGACCTCTTATCTGTACAAATATTAATTTACATTTTCAACTACTTGTATCATATTCTCGACAAAGCTTTTTGACAAATACACGTTTCAGTAACAAACTTCCTCATAGGGGTGATAACGGTTGTCACAACGGAAAATACCAAGAAAGATGACATCGCGTTCTACCTGGAAATACTAGAATTTTCCATTTCAGTAAGCTGTCTCACTGTAAAAGCTATAAATACACCCGTTTCTTAAAGGAAGGAGAACCATCTTCCTTAAAGACCCCATTGCCAAACATCACTCAAGTTCAACATAGCACAGGTAAGGAAGTAGCTTTAACCACTTCAAATGAAAACCTTTATTACAGTCAGTTACGGGCTGCTTTTCGCACAGATGTTTATTTCTGAAATTTATTCTCCCTTACATGTAGCATTAGCCTTGTCTGGGACGAAAAAACTTTGCAAGAGATCTCCATAGAATAGTATTTGTCTTTCTATTAGCGCAATCAAAACAGAGGACTGACATATCCGCGGATCAAATATGGCCGACATAGTTGAATGCTTGTTACGTAATCCCCGCGGGGAATCTTTTCACTGTCTAAAGGAGAATTAAGCGGCAAACTTATTGGTGGGTTGCCATATTTGATCCGCTGATATGTTTGTCCTCTGCTCTCATTCGCTCTATATTGAAAGATCTTACATTTGCGTTTTCTTTTTTATGTTTTCCATTAGTTGGTGTCTACTGTTGTCCAGAATGGCTGTAGCACGAATAATTGTGGCAGTGCTTTGTTTTCTCTCTGTCTCAAGAGGCCATGTAGAACAAGGTAGGTTTAAGCGCCTTAACAATAATCAAATATTATAGTTAAACTCACTCGTAAAACATCTCATTGTTAAGGTACTCCAAAGCAATTGCATTCAAATGTCTTTTCTTTTATTTATTTTCTAAGGCTCGAATGACGCGGCTTCCCATTCTGACATTATTCTCGGTGAGTAGTTTTATATTTCTAATTTCACATTTCGTTAATCAAGAAGTGCATTCATCACGCGCGCGAACAAGCATAAGCACAAACAAACACGGATGCACACTCACACGCACACCCACTTCTTAGATAAATGAAATTTGATAATTTTATGACTGTACAGATCACGCTTTGCCATGGCGATCTGATTAAGGATATTGCAACATTTTATTATCATCCAAATACCGAAAATGAGATTTTTCCTGCATCTAATTATTCAATAATGCATCTATCTCTGTGCTAGTTTAAAACAATAAAAAAACCCTCGAAAATATAAAATACCGGCTTTTATATTTGTTCGTTGCAATGTATAAGCATAGGCAACTAAAAGCTTTAATCGTCAATTTAACACCTTTCTGTTTTGAGAGGAGATGGCAATCGGTACGGGGCGTAACTTCATCCCTGAACAAGACTTTTTTCACGAAAATTGGCCACGAGTGACCACAAGTGGCTACAATCCCGTGCCGTCATTTTGGTGACAACATCCTTAAGAGCGCTTTTTTTTTAATACGGGCCCACATAGCTATGACAAATAGAAAATAAATCCGATTTTGTTGAATAAGACCTTCTAATACTAAATCCACCTAAAGATGAAATAAGGTGCCGTAGTACATATGAAGGAATTTTTATGCCCGACTTTAGTTAACTGTTTTTTTAATTATAGTTAGTTAGTTAGTTAAATTGATTTATTTCCGTGACAATGCCGAATGTATACAAATATAATACAATAATGTGAATATATAAGTAACGGCCCAGCCCTATGGGCTTACAAAGTCACCGGTTACCAAACATTAGTTATATAGAAGCTTCTTTCTGACCTGAAAGCAGTTAAAGAGAAACCTCGCTGTGCTTCTACATGTATGAAAATCTGTAAAAAGCACTTGAGGTCTCTCTTTAACCTCTTCCAGGTCATGAAAGATAAGATCACCCACTTTTACTTTTTCAAACCATTTTTTCCTTAAATTTTTATAAATTGGACAATCAAATAAAATTATAATTATAATTATATTCAATAAGCATGAATTAATCAGTTAAGCACTTTGTTAGTTGAAACGTTATCAAACAGACACTTTAAAGAAATGGGATATTTTCGATAAAATGCAATTATACTTTAATTTTTAAGAACCACATTTTATATAACTCAGCACAGAAAACAATTCGTGACAGACTTTTTCCAGGTAAAAATGATAAAAATAAAAGGCAGTGGTACATGTACATACGCTTACAGTAATTTTACTTCTGATTTCACTTTGTCAGTTACGGGAACTTCTGGAATGAATGGGCAACTACTTATTTCATATGAAATTGCCATATATACTTTATGTTTTGTACTTTGCTGCCTTGTAGCCCGGCAAAAACGCTTCATCGATGTACAAACAATTGGACAGCATCTGGGGAAGCTCTTGAACACAAAGACCGTGCCCGACTCCGTATCGGGTGCACTCGGAGCCTTGGATAAAGTCACCCAGCTGTTGACCTGTCTCCCTACACGGTGCACTGGCAACTGCTGTAGCAGTCCTTCTTTCTGTAGCATCCCCCAACTCCAGTCTAAAGTAATCCACAACCTTAGGGCCAAGTTTACCCTGTGTAAGAACCCGTGGAAAGTTCGAATCGATCTGGACGCCAAGTTCAATTTACCCTGGTGGGCTAAATTGCTAAAGGCGGGTTTTGTTTTTTTTACTCATATTCTTTATTTTATTTAATTTTTGTTATTCTATGGGGAAATAATCTTAAAAAAGCTAACTTAAAGCAATAATAACTCTTCGTTTCGGCCAAAAAATGAATTTTCCTGGAGTAAACAACAATTTTCCCATACTTACCAATGGTTAATAAATCCATTTTTACATTCAAAGTTAGTCCCTGGTTTTTTTCTAAAAAGTTTAGTTTTTTGTTAAAATATCTTAAGAAGAAACACATGTGCAAGTGTTTCTATCTCTTAAGAGATTTTAACAGAGTATAGACATCATTGGAGGTCACGTGGTCTAAAGACAAGTTCAGATATCAGAATAAAAGCTATAACTGCTGTTTTTGTGGTAAAACAGAATATATTATATTTCTATGAGTTATTCACAAGGTTTTTATTGTGAAATATAGATCTCATACGAAGAGTTATTATCCCTTTAACAACTTCAATGTTTAATAACAAACAATCTTAAACCAATTTTTTCACATCTCCTATTGAATATCGACACATTCACATGAGGATAAAGTTAAATGAACGGGATTTGTTACCTTTACACCATTTGCTATACTATATAAAATTCATCGTTTAAGCATATTGTTAATATCGATTTTATCATTATAGCTAAACATACGTAACATTTGTTTATGGTTCCATTTAATTTTATTTGTTATTTTATTATTACTATTATTTTGTTTTTGCACAGATCAAAGTAAACCCAATCATAATTCCCATAGATAGCAGGGAAAAGGAAGGGGTGATACAGATAAAGTCCACCACAACGCTCGCCAAAGCATCTCTGATAGGGATTGGTCTGGGAAAAGCCAAGTTGGAGTTTGATCTTTTCCTTAGATACGACTGCACTAAGCCGAGAGATAACCCATCCCTTCGCAGAAAGTGAGTACAATACATATGCAAGTGATACTTTACAAATGCGCTTCTCCCAAGTGTACCTACAATAGACATCAATGTATAATAAGGCTATAATTTATTGTTAGAAAGTCGCGCTACACCTGCGCCTTGGTGTCACTTACACAAAACCATTAAGACCGAACTAGTAAGAATTATGAAGAACCTTGAATTTGATTTTGTGATTGATATTATCATCTAACAAAAATGTCTTCAGTTTTTTTAAACTTTTGGCATTTCTCAGTTTCTGTTGTTATGTTTTATTTGAAAATACTGAGTCGCATGAGATCATAACTTAAATATATTTGCATCACTTTTAGACAACGACTGCCAATTGCAGGGGCCATAAGGGCAATTGCAGGAAGCGTTAAATTCCTTAGTTGTGTTCCTCGAAACTTAATTTAAATGGTCCTGTCGCCTTTCACGATGATTGAGAATTTATTGTCTTTTATAGATATAATACCATGTATACAGATGGTAAACCTGGGCCTGATGGCAACAAGTTGTTCTACAAGGTGGACATCAAGTTTAAAGAATACAGGAAGAATTTCTGGTGCTTCTGCTACAAACTTAAGAAAACAAGAGCCTTGGTTGCAAAGAAAGGCCATTTTGCAGAGGGGCCGAAGTCCTGTATCAGAGACTCCCAAAGTGGCTAGGTTCATGTAGGTAAGGTATGATATACCTAATAATTTTTTAACGTGATGGTTTTTCAATACAGCATTTTTTAAAATCAGATTCGCAAACGCAGGGTTTCGGAAATAAAAATCAGGTTAGCAATATTGGCAACACATGCAGGGACGTTGAGAGTCCAATTTAGTAAGCTAAATGGCACTGCCCAGATCAATCATATCAATACACTTTATACCTCTGCTATGAAGACATTCTCGCCTGTGCCTGGACCAGGACAAGCCCCTACCAGGACCGCCGTGAGAGCTTATCTCCATATGTTCAAAGATAATTCTCTGGCTAATTATGTGCCCCTTATTGTCCACCGAGAATGTTTTGTATAGATATGAAGTCAGTGCCCAGTTTGCTTTAGGTACACGTAGAGAATGCATACTACATGATCAAGAATTAATGCAGTGTTATTAAATTTCTTTTCTAGGACCAGGTATGGCATTATGCACCAAGACTTGTGATCGGGAAGATTATCATCTCCTGCAACGTAAATATTCAGATATAAATTAGCAATCTGCTCAATATGCGATTCCCATTAACTGAAGTAAACATAATTCGGGGACCGGCAACCGCACATTTGGGGTTTCGACCGAGATGGCTCCCCAGCCGATACAACATTTGATCTGACTAGGTGCTTAAAGAATACCACATTTGATACACGTATCGAGTCTACTTATTTTTCAGCTTCTTGAAAATCAATTTCGAAACAAGCCTTTGTTTATAATGGTAAATTTCCACTACTAGTCTCCGTTTATTTAAGAATGCATTGGCCAGAAGCCAACTTTCCGACTATTTTAATAAATATTCAGAACGCAATTTTGATGGTCTTTGTTATAATGCGAAAAGCACACTAACTCTTGCTACCTGGAAAAAACTTATTGTATTCATAATTAGTAGTTATTGAGTAAGATGAGATATTCAAGAGTATAAATGTATATGGGAACGAATAAAATCACCTGGCTCTTAACATGATTGAATGAAAATGTCATCTTTGGGGTTTTGGGTTTAGAAATACGTGTTGAATATACATGTGCAAGTGTTTCTAACATAGCTGGAGATCGAAAGCGACAAAACGAGACAGCAAAATATTTCTCCTGTCTGCTTGGTTACCCCCCGTTCTTCTAGAGCACTGTAATCAGCATTTTTAGAGTAAAGTCGGAAGGCATTCAGTTCGTCGTCAGATTACAATCGATTCAGTTAAACATACGACGTCATGCGATCCAATGACACGCCGCTTATCTCAAAGAAAAGGGCATGCTTTGATTTACTGCCTACGAAGAGCTCGCCGTAATCAATCAGTCCATTCAAATGGGTCGGGTCAGTTTGACTGAAAATGGGATTTAGAGGTTGCATATGGGTAGTGAAGATATCTCTTATAACGTTTGCCCCCTCCCCGCAATTTATATATCGTAGAGTTCATGTGCCTTATGATAGTTCCTTCCTTCCGCTGAACTCTCGGCGTTCGCGTCTTTCCACGTGTTGGCCGATTTTGAGGCTATGCTTTGTGAGGACACCTTGCCTGCCAAAGTCTTCTTTACCACATATAATACCTGTCAAATACAGATACCGCAATGGAAATGGGAATAAAGCACACCCAAATTGGCCACATCAGTATGCTGCATTCATGTGAAGGCATTAACGTATACTGAAAGCGTGTGCCAGTAAAAGATATTGGTCGTTTAATTAGCATCTCTAGGACAAATATGTTGATTTAGGGACCATTCAGACCGAGAAGAGCCAAGAGCTAGATAGGCCGCGTCAAATTTTGACCGGTTAAATTGAGCCGAGATTTAATTACTGTGCCCCTGCAGGGACGACGAGTGGGTAGGCGTCTGAGAGGCAGAGAGACCATTACAGGATTAAGCGGTCTTCCTTTTATGTTGGTCCGCCATATTTAGGTCGCAGCCTAGATAGCACTCGGCTCTTCTCGATCTGAATGGGACCTTATATAAAATTCATATCTACTTCTTCAAATAAAGCTCCTATGTATGAAACAAGAAAAAAAGTATGCAAAAACTATAAACTAAAACTATAAACAAAAACTAAATTATTGTCATCCAATGTACAATCAGATGGCAGCACTGTTTAAGATATATATTGATAACTGGGACTGTTGATGCTTACCAGTAAGACTGTGATTATAGTACCTAGTGAAGCGCCCACTGATATTGCGGCAATAGTTGTTGGTTTCATATCTGCATTGGATTGCGCTCCAAGCTTGGAAAAAGAACAATTAAGGATTTGAAAAAAAACAAAAACATTATATGTGTCGTCATTAGAAAAGCGAATATAGGTCTAAGGTTAAAAACGTCTTGTAATGTCAAAAAGAGAAAACGTTAATTGCAAATACCTAATTGAAAAAAAAATGTAATAAGGGTACAGTGTAAATGTACTGCATTGCATTATGCTGTGTAAATGGTGTTAAAACAATAGCCTTTTAAAATTGGAACTGACCGAACTGTTTAAGCTACTTGGAGACGTTAACTCTTCGGTAGATTGCGTGAATCCATGATACGTTGTCTTGAAGTCCGACGTCGGCGGGGCGTCGGTAGTTGCTTGGGTAGTTTCTGTTACTGTTGTCATCTCTGTGGTGGTGATACACTGCTGCGACGAGTAGTTGAGCGCAAGCGTGTCGTCAATAAACGAAATAACGCACTGTCCCAGGTTACCCTCTAAGTCCCCGGCATTAATGGTGACACGTGGGTTACAACACGTAGCTCTGAATTATAACAAAATTGTTAAATAATTGATGTGAAATACACACAAAAAAATTGAATACTAAAAATACTAAAAATTAATTTTGGGTGGGGACCCCCCCCCCAGGGTGACCCTTTTATCACGGAAAATACACCAAATATCCTATCTGAAAAAAAAAGAGCTAAATCACATACGTAATGTTGACGTTGATGAAGTTTTTATCCCCCACGGAGAAATTAGAAATCAAAGGAATCGCTGCACTTATCCCGCCGGCGTTCAGGGTTGCCAGGCCAGAGTCGGTATCCCGAGCCTCTGCCACGGCGCTCCATCGGTATAAACGGCAGACACAGGGGTTGATTTGCGCCGCTGTGCAGTTCCCGTCTACTGAGATCAGGGTACACGATGGAGGCTCTCTGTCGGGCGGCTGAATGAATGGTAAAAAGTTGAAATTTTAATTTTAAAAAAAAATCATTTATTATATGCAGGATTTATAATAATAAAATGATATATTTTTAAATATAAAATATGATAAAAAGCAATACATTATAAACAACAAAATAGCATCAAACATAATTGAAAGGGTCCCACTAACGGGTACTTTCGTTTCCCATTAGAGCCACTTTTTATTCCCGAATTTCGTAAAACATTCATATTGTATGTCGTGATTCGTGAAGCACCCCATTCCCGTGACTCCTAAATGCAGCATTCTCTGCCCTTCGAGAAACGAAATCGTTATACCCAGTGATTCGTGATTTTCAGGATTTTCGACGCACATTATCAGTGAGATATGAATCAAGTTTTATTTACCGTGACTTAATTGTTAATCGATGGTTTTATTTCCCGTGAAGCACGATCACTACCCTCCCCCCCCCCCAAAAAAAAAGGGAGCCTCAATTTACAGCGTTTTACACTGTAAATGACGAACTTTAATTTACAGTTAAGCAAACAATATAAAGTTATTTCAGTTATGTAGAGGAGCCGCCCGTCAATGATTATCAATGATAACTTCAAGGTGTCAAGATTAAGTAATCAAGATTGTGACTGCATCTACATATAAGCATTCTGATTTAAGGCTGTATTCCCAGAGCTTTTAGATCGATCTATCCCCGCGGGGAGTCTCACTAGATTACTGTCAGATAATCTGGCTTAAATGTCCGTCCCGCCTACTACAAGCTGTAAGGGGGTAATTAACTTTTGTGTCCGCTTGGCTGACAGCTATTTAGCGTGAACCCCCAGGGAGTTAGGTCGATCTAAAGTAGATCGATCTAATCTCTGGAAATGGGGTCTAAGACTTTAACTAGCATAAAGTGTCAAATACTTAGTTCTATGAGTGTTTACGCTTTTAAAAAGTCACCAGTTGCCAAGTACTACAGCGTTGCAATGTTTACCTTAAGCGTGGTCGGTCTCCTCGTGACTGATACTGTCTTCACACTTAACTGTCGGTCGTTTGTATCTCCACCCTTAAGGCCTGCAGAGAACGTCACCCTGAAAAAACGCTGTAAATGATTAACGACTGAATATGCTGCGAAAAGTCGATTGACGTGACGTTAAACAACACAGTGGCATCTCTTGACCAAGATAAACAAGCACCTGTCAGAAAATGTCAGATTTCTAGGACATGCCCTGCAATCAAAATATTTCAAGTTATGATTTTAACAGGGATGATCAAACTTTAGTCATCATATCTATTGACAATTAAATGGACACTCTGGCCATATGTATCACCCCAAAAAACGCAAGGGGTTTAGTCATCATTATAAAAACGTTGTTAGACGTTGTTATTGCTAGAGCATTTTTTCTTTCACAATGACCGCATTCAGCTTCACACATCGTACTAGCTGTGTCGGTCCAGCTCTGTGGAATCAACTTCATTGTCTGACACGACTCCTCGAGGTGGCAGGGGGTACTTAACTATAGTGTGCTCATTAAACCGATTCCACTGATTGCACTTTAGCGAGGATCCCTGGCAGAGTTTGAACGACCCAGCCAGTACGATGTGTGTACATGTATCTGAATGCGTCCTATGACGATTTTTAACTTCTACTGGTGAAATATCTGACAGTACCTTGTAATCTGTACAGCAGAGCCACCAGAAATGGTAAACGAGCCTGTCTTATTCTCTCCTTGTTTTAGCACAAATGATTGCGTTAAGGGGGGCCTCAGAAGATGTTTATCGTCAGTGGCGTTAACTTCAAACTGTCCGTCAGCTCCAACATTTGTCAAGGTGAATCTTATCAGCATGGACTCATGAACAAAAAGAGTGCCTGAAAGTTAGAATTTTCTAATGACATTCTCATTTATTTCATGTTTATATCAAAGGAGTTGCAAAGCTTGTTCGTGAATATGACACGTGAGAAGTCCAAAAGTCTTTAATAAAAGTTTTTTTTTTGTTTTTGTAATTGTTTTTGTCATTATGAATGTTATATGTAATTTAGGTAAATGATGTTAAAACTCTAATCAATTGTGGGTGACTTGCTAAGACACAATAAATCGTCATTTTAATGTTTTAGTGGGGACTTTGCACACTTTCGGGTTGAATTGCTGAGAAAACTGGTTGCCAGTAGGGCATGCGGTGGGGGGGGGGGGGGGG
>NW_019775971.1:129622-150185 GCF_001039355.2 Lingula anatina
CCCCCCCCCCCCCCCCCCCGCTACGGGTCTGATATCACCTACGCATGTTAGCAGGAGCTCTTGGTCTTTACTACAGAAAAACTGGAGCCAAGGCGGTGTATAAAGCCCCCTTTACACCTTTCTGCGCCCCGTAGTACGGTCCGTTTGAGAGTAAAAAAAAACAAAACAATCTTTACATGCTGATCATTGAGCCTTCATTTTGCAACCAGAGCGATGCTCGTGCCTCCTGTCTTCGACCACAGCGATGCCAGTTTCATGGTCGGACAAAGGACGTAGAAATGAGGTCGTCCAGTGTAGGGGTGGGGTGGGGGGGGGTTGTACAGCATTTTCACAGTTTGTATGAAGCAACATGCCTCTGCTGCTTTTTAAAAGAAACTTACACGAAGCCTATATAAAGGACGGCATCGAGGTCGGGTTGGACAAGAGAGTTTTAGCCTGCAAACTTGGCTCAACAAAAGACCTAAGTTTCTACTTGGACGCAAGATAAATCAGTAGTATATGTAGTACTGTTATCCCCATCTTGGATCCAAGCAATATCTGACTGGATTGATATGGATACATGCATGTCTTAAACTTAAAAAGCACGTTCCATTTAGGGTCTAAATGTTAATACTGTTTTCGGGATAAAATTACTTTGTGATAAACCGACCTAATGTCTATATTGATATACAGCACGGATGGCGAGAACCAAATTTATAAACCGACTCACATGGCTTAATGGTAACATTAAAAAGGTCATGTTAAGAGACACTTAAGTTTCTTTGACTATAGAAACGATGAAAACTGTCAAAGATGGAGGTTTCATAAAATTAGCATATATCAAGGATCAGCAGTTAGAAATACAAACTCGGTTCATTTTGAAATGTAGACTGTTAGTTTCAACGGCGTTACCTCAAAAACCTTTAGGGTCGAGTTATTGTTTCCATGGAAATAAAAGATACAATGTAGTAGTTTTTAAAATGGCAATGTGAAGCCGACACCATTGCGTAAGTGATAATGTATAAAGTCAAAAACGTGCGATATCCCCAACTTTTTTACACACCGCATATACATGTACCTTGTATTCAGGTAAGAACATTAATGGTACTATGGGACATAAAAGGGGCTAGGAAGGGCAGGTGATTCTGAGCCTGGTTTAGTGGACAGAAATTCCACAGCTTTTCAAAAGGTGAGGATGGCTTTCTTTTTCTTCTTCCATGTGTTATTTCGTTCACTGTGTTGTAACGAAAATTGTTGTAAAGATTAGGCTACTTACGAAGGAACTGAAGACAGCGCACAGGACAGTATCAACTGATTTATTTACGGTATCAATTGGCTTTTATATTAAAATATTCACGTTGTTTTCCACTGGACCAGCACTGTGCCGAGTTCATAAAGGACATGGCGCCCGTGAAAATTTTGATCTATTATACTGCTACCTGATTCGCAATATTCTTTTGAATGACGAGGATTTAACAATTAAATCATTTTTGATGCTGGGTATGACTAAACAAATGAGCCTTTTATGTTTATGTAATAGGGCCGAAACATAGGGCCGAACGTACTATCCAGTATACATGTAGATCTAGTATAGAAATATAGCATACATGTAGCTTTAACATGAAACTCTCATCAAATGGACACACTTTGAATATTTATTTGTCCTCTCAAATACTGATAGGTCTGAAATGTATTCTTTGAAAAGAATAATGAATAAATCTGGATATTTGGATGAAGGGGGACACATTAGAACTACTGTTATTAGTTAAACATGTAAGTTGAGCACCACGTGTTTAAAATTGAAAAGGATTATGCTTCGTGAACTTGGATGTGGACAGTCGGCCTTTATACCACAAGTATCACATTATAGTTTATCTAGCAGTTTGTCTGAAAAGGTAAAGCAACAGAATGATCGTCAAAATAATTATCATGCGGTATAATTCCTGTTACTGGGACATAGTTTCAAAGCGAAATTGATCTGTAAAAGTTGTTTGGAACGAAACTTATTCTATGTAACTAGTATTTGTGCACGTAGGTATGGTGTATTGACACTTAAGCATGATGAAGTTAATTGCTTACATCTATATTCATTATACTTTTAACATTTAAAGCAGGATATGATAAACAATTATACTGCGTGTCTAGTGTATTGCAAGAATGAACATCATTATCAGGAATTCTGATTGCTATTTATTGGAATAAGAGTCATCCCATAAGCGACCTAGAATATGCTCCATCACCGCCAACCTCGACAGTATTTTAATTTTCTTTCCTCATGTTTTGCCCCTGTGTTAAACCCCGTTTACCACAGCAAACTATGTTGTATTAAGAAAATGAGGAAATGGACCCCACCAAGCAATTAAACTTCAAGCTACCTTTTATATTGTCATTTTTCCCCCCATAAACACAGCGTGACGTGGTGAGTACGTTTCTGTTAAGGAAGACATCAACTCCAATAAAAAAGCAATCAAACTCTGTATAATGTTTTCTGATGTTGCGGTGCACTATATGCTTTTGCGCAGAAAACTAGATTCAGGTTAAGAAATAGCTGTTTTTTTTTTTTTTTTGATAATTTGAATAAAACGTGCGACACGGTATGCGGTTATTCAAGTTCCTTATTTGCGACTTATTGCCCAATCATACTATGTACATGTAACATTAATGTAAAGATCCTCTCCATGTTTGGTTAGCTAGTTGCACACTATTGGGGTATCGCCTTTTAAAATGCGTGATCCGGTGTTTTCATCTGATATTTTCAGCCCATATCAACACAAATGCTGATAATACAAAGTAGAATTTCAGAATCAGTAGGATTATAGTCTACCTTACACATGATAAATTTACATTATGTGGTATCCATGAATAAAACCCCCAATCCATAACGCGGTGTGAATATTCTGTGTCGTAAGCTGTAGGAAAAAGTGCTGTAGGCCTCCCCGACTCCCCAGGTTCAAAAGAGTTTTTTAGTCTTTATGTATTTGACTAAAACCAAGTCAAAAGCAAATTTTCGGCGCTGGAGGTCGACGATGGGGGAAGGGATGGAAGGGGGTATCTAACAAGAAACAATATGCTACTGGGGTGGGTAACAGCAAACCCCTGTACTTGTAGATGGTCAAAGGTTATTAGGGCGGCTGGAAGCAGCGGAGCATAACTCTACTTGCATATTTTTTTCTGAATTTAAATTGCCCGTGACACTGGTGAATGCACTAACCAATGTATTGTAACCAAATGTCCCACTGCTGTGATGATAATGTAAAACATACACATTTTCTGCTGCATATGTGAATGTATTTATATAATTCACAGGTGAAAGAAACAACGAGAGTACACCATGTTGTGTCACACGACCCTGGTACTGTATTGTCTATGTCTTGGATTGATTTCACAAGGTAATCATTTTCTTTGCAAAAATCAGACAAATGTGATTTTACCAAACCGTTTTGGAAACGGTGACCCAGAGCACAGTCTTTATCTGTCCTGATTAAATAATAATTCTATTTGTCTTTTGTCTGACGAAATCCTGGTAATGTTTCTATTCGTCAAAATTTAAAGTAAGAAAACTTGATGTTAAAGATGAGTAAACCCACGTCTTTGTTGTTCAACAGGGATGGCTGTGAACCTTTGGCCTCAGTGGTTGGTAGGAACCACAAACAATAACAACAACAACAACAATAATTTCGGTAAGTTAATCTTATCTTTTCTTGTCTTAGCGTAAACTATTATAAAGGTATTGCGATGTTCTGGATTATTCTAATGACGACTTATTATTCTAGGTTACTAATACGTTGAAACTTTCTAAAGATTTCCAAATATACTCAAAAATTTATAAATATTTTAATTGAAAAAAGACACCAGTATATAATTACTATGAGGTTTTGTACATATATTAAATAAGGCGTTTATAATACTCTCTAACGATGCAATAAGTTCTATTTTTATCTGTACGCAGGTGGTCCTTGGTGGCTGCTACCGGCAACCACCACCACTGCCACCACCACCAACAACAACAACCCTCCCAGCAGCAATAGTAAGTCCCTTATTTATTATCAAAATTCTTTGTTGGGATTCAAGGGAAAGTTTCCTGATTGTGATAATTGATATTAGTTTAATTCTAAATGCAATTGACTTTTATTGCACTGAATTTGGTATTTAAAGGACAATGTTCATGTAAAAATCCATTTCTCGAATTTTGAAGATTCAGCACTCAATCTATACACTAGAGGTATGTTTTAATCGATCCCCGCCATTTAAAAATTATAAAAACAATCTATTAATAGTAAAAAAGCATTTTAGTAAACCTCACCTCAATATGCATAAATGAAGCAACAGATCTGGGTCACGTGGTACTGTGACGACAATCACGATAAAGGTCTATGAGACTCAACTGAGCTGCATGGTGCAAACAGACAGAATGATTTTGGAAAGTTGTGTTGAACGGAGTTGAGCAATTTTCTTTATGCCTCAGTGTGTTGCCGTGGGATTCACAAAAATTGAAGCACTCCTTGACTATCTTTCTTTATCTGTGACGGTCTTCCGTGACTAACTTGCTAACTTTGGTGACAATAGTTGCGATCCTCGCGATCTCGGTCACCTGAGGTGTTTTAGATCATATCAAAAGCTGATAGTCTTTTAGATACTGTCATCAGTTGGCAAGCTTACTAATTGCTGATGCATTTTTAAATTCATTGTATTTGACCAAGAGCTCGTTAACAATAAAACCTGTTAATTATGCACCGCTGCAATTCCCAAGCCAGGTAATAACAGGTATGAAACTCGTCTTGGTGGGCTTTCATATTTTTCAATATATCTCATTTATTTCATGGGGTTATTTTATTGGTATTTGTAAATGACGTTAAATATCAATACTTAAACAATTAAGAGAGAACAGTTTCATTAGCTCTGTATGTATATATTCAAATTCTTGTTTTTCTTTTTATCAAGAGCTTGTAAAATATGTGGGTATTACCTCCAATATATAAAAAGAAAAACAAGACTTTGAATTAAACAATTAAGTTCTAACACGGTCGCGAACATTAATAAAAGAAATTGCTCTCAGGGTATCTTGAAGCTTCCGTGGAAGAAAACGTGTTGAGGAAAAACAGGAAAAAGAGCGTTATATTAAAGAAAAAATGGGAACTGCTGTAATAAAATGGTTCGTTATCCTAATTCGTTTATGCTTTGAGGATTTGTTTCTGAAGATTATTTCATCTGAAATATTAAATAATTTAAAAGATTGATCATTTTATAACTTGAAACGCAAATTCTGCGTCAGTACGCAATTTTTTTTTTTTAAATTTGTAAGCTTATAACACCGTGCTATAAAGATCTACTCAAGAAAAAAATTTGCTTGGGTAAAATTGAGTACGGAATGAACTGGAGACACTTGGCTTGTCATTAAGTTTACACGAAAATATGTCAGGTAACTTTATACTGTCTTTGAAAGAGTAAAGATTGAAAGATAATTTTAGACAAACTTTGACGGGGGAAATACCTACAAAGAGTAATGGGCTATTTCGCCAACATCTTGTTGAAAATTTTACACTGCAATTCTATTCAAATAAGCTAAGGAACTAATTGCCAAATTAATACTCTCATCACATAACAGGGGGGTAACCAGACCTGCAAAAATTGTACGCACATATTTAAAAAGATTACAAGCACATACAGCAAAATGTAGACTTACGCAAAACATGAAGGACAGCGTAATCACAGCAAATGTACCTCATATAGTAGCTTAATTTCCATTAATAATAAAATCATCATTTAAGTCAAAAATATTCTTGCGATTTAATAACTATTTTAATTTACCCAGAACGGTATATTTATTTTAAAGGCGGTTAACTGAAATATAGTTTTATGATTTGTTTGTGAAAATTGCCCATGTCACCCTGTTAGTTTGGAGGTCTAAGCTGGATCAAGTCCGTGTTAAAATTCCTATGAAGTTGTGCAGGAAAAATTCTTCCTTTCTTTCTCTAGCTCCTCGATAAACCTGGTGTTCAGATTTTATCTAGTACCCCCAGGTCTACGGGAGCTGCGCTTTGTAACTAACGCACAGGTAGATTTTTACCTGAGATAACTGGAGTAAAGCTTAGATAGAGAGTGCGTTCGATACAAGCAAGACAAATTGAATGCCATTTAACCCTCTAATTAAGAGGTAAAGGAAGTTCCAGTTAGATGGATGATTAAGATAGGACTTGTAAAGGTAACGGGCATTGTTTACCTCAGTTTAATAAAAGTATGCAAGACGGAGTGTCAGCGGTTTAATAAAATAAATTGAATTTCACAAATAACATGGACCTCATATGCAATAATCAACATTTCCCTTAACTCATTCAAATGCAGTGTTTTATACAACTTGGGATAACCATAATGAAATGCTTGTTAAAGAAATGACTAGACGGGAAATGGTTTTACACAGCTTCACGAGGATTTAGACCCCTCGGGTAAGAGATTTGAATGAGTATAAACTTTTATCAGAAGCCAGAGAAGTCATCTTACAGGTAGACAATGCAGCTCAGTTTGACAGCTAAGCACGCTCTGTTCTCCAGTGGCTCGATTGTCGTCATTGGACCACGTGACCACGTAGCTCATTAACTCCCAGGCCGAGCAAATAGGACGTTTTTTAAAGCCAAAAATTTACAAAATGAGCTTTTAATTTGTGTATTTGGATAAAGATATCGTTAGTTGGGCATGTTTTCTGAAGAATATGTTCCGTTCAGGCCATTCTGACGGCATGAAGCAAACCCTTTAAGTTATAACACATGTATGTTATAAATAAAAAAAATGCCACTGACTAAATACCCCGGTAATGGGTTTTGGTTATTTATTTGATATAGTTTCTGAGTATTTTATACGATATCACTATGTATGTATTTATTTTGAAAGGTTTCGACTGGTTCCAACGCGTCTTCAACAACAAGAATGGAGGACAGAAAACCAATGGCAACAACAACAATAACAATAACAACAACAGCAACAAAGGTGGCAACAATCCAGGTCCGTTGGCGTCCTAACAGTGAATGGCAATGTCTTTTTTTATCATTCATCATCATCATTCTAAATTCGTCGCCATTATTCAGAAATGATCCTTTTCAATAACATTTACCAAGTTACATTAATCCTTTCAACCTAGTTTATGCCACTTTCATGGCAGAACTTTTTGCCAGATTGTTTTTAAACGGTTTAGTTAGTGTTACATAATGGAATAAAGAGTAAGTTAGACTGTAGAGTCAACAGTTTATGTCAATACATAACAAGTGTTTCATTTACTTCCTTTTCAGCTTGGCTTCCCGATAGTTTGT
The DNA here is from genome assembly GCF_001039355.2 of Lingula anatina. The sequence goes on from NW_019775971.1 coordinate 136,903, forward strand.
TTGGCGCAGGGGGAGCACCCTCGCCACCAGCTGGCGCCTCAATCCGTGCAGCTAGCATTAAGATAAAGCCGGCAATGGTCAAAAAGAAGCTGCGTATGGCGATGAAACCCGCCGGAGACGGTCACTCTTATATCATAAAACTGAAAGAAAACGCAATAGGTGGGATATGAGAGCCTTCATTGTTTTCAATATTATAATCAAACATATCTACTTTTTGAGGTAGACGTTTTAAGATGTGTAACATCGGGAAAAATCCATAGGTTAATATGAAACAATATGGTTAACATTTTTTGTGCAACCATTTGAATTTGACGGTCAAAGTTAAGACTTTTTTAAGATTGCCTTATATATCAATTACTATGAACGCTAATCTGCATCGGCATCAGCATCGGCATCGGTTTATGCTAAAATATCATTATTCTTAAATCTAACTCCTAAACTACTGGACTATGCTATATAATGTAGACTGCCTGATTGGTTTCTGCTCGAAGACAAAGGCAAACTGATTAAAACGTGTATCATGTACATGTACTTTGCAACAAATGAAATTTTACTGAAAACGATCTATGTCAACATTTCCCTTATCAAGGAGTCCATTTCTAGAGTCGAAACTGAGCCTTAAAGGTATGATTTTGGGCTAATATTTTTTGCAGTTGGAGCGGCAGTAGTTAACATGGGAGATGCAATTCGAAAGAACAGCAAAAATATATTTGCTGCAGGAGTGAAAAAAGTAACAACAGTGGGGAGGAAAAAATTCCTTAAGGTCCGAGCGGAAAAACGGTACGAATCACTTCCGTTGTTTTGTATATACAGTTTCATATATGTACTATTCAATACCACAGTGGAATACTATGCATAGCCGAAATTGCATTGACTTCTATATACAGGGGGGTATGTTAAGGTATTTTAAACAGATAAACAAACTGCTCCGAACACAATATGAGGCTTGAACTTAAACGGGAACATTTCTTTAAAAAAACAAGGGTAATACGTAATCAAGGTTGAACATTTAAGTAAATTGCTTAATATTTGTAAATTGATCAAAATATGATTGATTGGTTTCAGTGCTGTAGAGGAGGTGTTGAATTTCAATGAGGTGGAATACATTGAACAGGATGTGCAAGTTTCGGCGGCTGCGTATTGCGCTACCGAATCAAACATTGCTTCCTGGGTAAGTTGACATAAAGATAATCAAGATATTTAAACTATTTGTTTCTCATACCATTTTCTTTTAATGAGGGGGGGGGGGGAAGATGGATTTTTTCATTTTCACGTTTTCAGTGCTTTCATCAAATTTTATCGCATTTTTAGACAAAAGTTGTTTGTCTATTTTTAAATTTTTTTTATTCATTTTCGGTGGGGTTAGACAAACATTTATGTGAAAATTAACAAATGCTATTTATTTAATCAAACAAATTCACAACACCCTACCTTATTTTGATATCATGTTCTCATATTCTTTTCTATCGAGAGAGAGGGAGGGAGAGCATTGCAGTCTTCCATGTTCCATGTTCAGCCTGTACCGCATACTTGTATTCCGTATATCTAAATATCTTCATGGGCATCTGCCATTTTTGTAGTTTATTATGGCTTTTCCAGTATATAATAGATATATTTATTGTGCTAGAACCAATAAAGATTATTAAAAAGAATATTTGATATTAACCATCATATACCCATTGTTCAACGTTGAAGTATTACTTTGTCAATTACTCTATTTAACCGTGATAGGGTAAGGACAGTCTTGACAAGCGAAACGCCGTTATGGACAATAAATACAGTCCTCTGGGTAAGTTAAACTAGATAGGATGTGTTAACATATATATATATATATATATATATATATATATATATATATATATATATATATATATATGTACTGATAGTGATGCGTTTTAACATTTGCACCAAAAAAAAAAAAAAGAAAGAAAGAAAGAAACAGAGAAAGAAAAAAGTGACACCCTTTGTGATATTGGCATCTGCTTGAAGGTTTCAAGAAAACTGAAACCGGTGTTTGTTTTTTCCTGTGATTGGGGTGGGTTGGTGAGACTGAACGGGGTCACTTAATTAGTCTCATGAGCCACCAAATAATGTTATACGTGGTAAGCTTAATTGTTGTAAATGGCATTTTCAGGAAACGACGGCGCAGTCGTAAGGACCTACGTTGTTGACAGGTGGGTGGTTTCTTTTGCTTTGGAAGGTTTCTTATAAGTTCGTACAGGTTTAGAATCCAGCTTGCGTTTTTAATGACATTTTTACAATGAATGGATACACATATTGTTAAGAATTTTAATTGACATTATCATTGATGCATCTACAATATATATATATATATATATATATATATATATATATATATATATATATATATATATATATATATATAATGTATTAAGAGGGCATTCACAACAGATGATCCGCGGATCAAATATGGCGGACCCTACATGAAAGAAAAGCCGACTAATTCGCTGATGGTCTCCCCGTTCGTCCTTGCAGGGATCGTGTAATGGCAGGTGTGAAGGCGGGGAGACCATCAGCGGATTAGTCGGCTCTTCTTTCATGTAGGATCCGCCATATTTGATCCGCGGATCTGTAAATCCAAGGATCATGTGTTATGTATGTCCTCTTAGTGAATATTTTTTCAATAACTTGTTGTAGTGGAGTTCGACAAGACCATGATGAATTCACAGGTCGGCTGATATTGGGGGTAAGAGTCAAACGCCTTTGTATTTATGAAATACTGTTACATTTAATAATAATAATAATGATTTAAAGAATAAATAAATACATCGAGTAGAAGTGCAGTAAGAAAAGTACAAAGTGTTACTTATCAAAATGTTTCAGTTTATAAAGCATTGAAAACATTCAATTTTCTTTATTTCTATTGTTTTACTAGTTATATGTATGCACATGTGCAACAAGCGGATGTGTTGTGCGTAGACTCATCGTAACATACGCAAAAAGCAAAAGAGAGCCCTGTACTTTATGTACATTTGTACTGTAGTTATAGAAGTTGGAGGCACATTTGGCGCTAGACATTGTCAGCTTGTTTATACTAAACATTTAATTTACCTGGGAAATTTCAGCTAAATTACATTCCATTACCAAGGTAGACAGTATCCAAAACCGTTGACAAATTTACAATCCATAGTTCCATTTTTGCAAACTTTCTACGTTTGAATGGACTCTTACGTGGAAATGGCTAAAAGATTCTTCTCAATGGTAACACAGCCATTCAAAATTCGAAACCATATTTATCAATCATGATACCAATAGCTTTGTACAGAATCTCGTCCCACCTTCGCATATTAAGATTCAGTGAAGAGAAATTAAATATTGTTATAAAAAGGTCTAGCGCACAATGTAAGTCTTAACATAATTATAAACTCCGTGTCGTTTAATAATGAATTCTTAAAAGAATTCAATCCTTCTCCAGCCGAGTTACACAAACGACAATCCGCAGCCATCCAGTGGGGAAGATCAGTTTAATCACGGCACATTAGTTGCAAGTGAGTAGGACTTAGGTCGCATTCAGAACAGTGGACTAACTAGTCTGCGGATCAAATATGGCGACACACTTTTAAAAAAACTTATCGTCTAATCCCTGAATAGACACTGATTAGATTCCATGTGGGGTTTACGCAACAAGCATAAGTGGGTCGACCATATTTGAACCGCGGACTAGTCAGTCCTTTGTTCTGGATGCGGCCTTTATGACCAGTGCATACATATATTCTTCAGTTACCTTAGTAAGTATTAACAAATATGTTACATATACCTGCTAAGAGGTGTCTTGTTACGTATTACCTACTTCTATCGTTTCTGCACTGATGCTAGATACATGTACCCTTATCTCTCGTGAAATCCATCCTGATCAATATGACTCATTCTAATAATAATAATAATAATAATAATAATAATAATAATCTTTATTGAAATATTGCAACCCGAAGGTTGAAGTGATACATATATATTTTTATTTATTTATTTATTTTTAAATGACATTTTTATTTACGTCAGAGAAGCCTGGTCATTTTTGGCCCTGTTGCACTCTATAGTCGCTCTCACCTCCCTGGGGAGGATTCTATCAACAATCACAAACCAAATGTTTTGTATATTTTCTTTCTGACACCCAGGTGCCATCGCTGGAAATCTTTACGGCGCATCAAATAAAGCCACCCTTGTTTCGGTTCGAATTCTGGATGGCCAGGGAAACGGTTTCACGTCGTAAGTCTATGACCGCATTCACAACAGCGAACTTACAGGTCCGCGGATCAAATACGGCGACCCACTTAAAAAATTGCCACATAATCCCCTAGGATTACGGAGGGGATTACGCGACAAGCATTCAAGTCAGTCCGCTATATTTGATCGGCGAATCTGTTATTAGTCCGTTGCTGTAAATGCGGCCCTTAAGTTTCATAAACCCCATTATGATATTACATTACTTGAGTAGAGTTTCAATGTCTTTTTTACACTGTCATTGTAATATCTCTTTGACATTTATAGGATTCGTCACCTATGGTATATCATTTAAGAAAAATCTGTTGTTTTAAAATTCATTACAAGCAGTATAACGCTTTAAAGAGAAATAAAAACTACTATTTCTGTTCCTATTTCAAACTCGGTCTTTGCATAAATACATTGTTTGTTGTATCATTGAAATGTAGTTTTAAAACACTTTCTGACTTGCAAAACTCTCGAGCAAAAAGTGACATGCCGTGAAACATTACAAAACATGACAAAAGTTTAGCTTGACGCAGAAACTAAGCTAAATGAGCCATTCACAACTAGGTTCTAGGTATAAGAATTACTCTTTTCTATCATCTTACTAGTATCTAAAGAGGCCACAAAAATGTTATAGAACATCCTCTACATTTTAGTGATTTGGTTACCGCCATAGGGTACGCAATCACTGACTGCGGGCAACAACAAGGAATTAGATGTACCATCAAGTAAGTGCCTTTGTACAAACGACGTAGCAATTGCCCCTTTCACTCAAATAGCTCTACAGTGGCAGATTCTAAGTATTAGTGAGTAGTTTGTCAGTTTTGGCCTCTACCGCCTTCTATCTAGATTTAATATAACCAAAGAATCGCTTAGTTACAGTTTCCAAGCCGTTGCCTTAGTTGCATTTTGTTCTATGAATCGCTGTCTCTGTGACAACAATACAGTTTTTCGCCTATTTTTTTCTTTTGCCTTAGAGTGCGTTTTATTGTCCACTCCCGTCATTGTTTTTTCCTCATTTTGTAGGCTTGTGTTCGGTTTCAGTAAGCTCTTGCTCGCTGAAGCCCATATGCAATGTATATTAAAACCAAATAAGTAAAATAGGTAAAAGCGATAGTACATGTATTCGTGAAAAAAAAAAAAAAACACAACATGTTCAACAAACATAAAGTAAATGATACAAGATGTAAAGCGACCAGTTCATATTCGTCTTTATAACTTCCAGCCTTTCATTATCCGGGGGAGGGACTTCCCAGGCTGCTGCAGATGCGATTGAACAGGCAGTACAGGCTGTGCGTATACACATATGACATACACTTTTTGGGATAATAAGTGACTGTATTTATTCTGCGCTTTTATCATAAATGACATAATTTATTATNGTAAAATAGGTAAAAGCGATAGTACATGTATTCGTGAAAAAAAAAAAAAAACACAACATGTTCAACAAACATAAAGTAAATGATACAAGATGTAAAGCGACCAGTTCATATTCGTCTTTATAACTTCCAGCCTTTCATTATCCGGGGGAGGGACTTCCCAGGCTGCTGCAGATGCGATTGAACAGGCAGTACAAGCTGTGCGTATACACATATGACATACACTTTTTGGGATAATAAGTGACTGTATTTATTCTGCGCTTTTATCATAAATGACATGATTTATTATTATTATTATTATTATTATTATTATTATTATCATTATTATATATTTATCGAGTATCACAAAGAGCAAGGTCTGGGAACGATTTAAAGAATTTTACATACATTAAATTACAATTTTCTATTTATATTTCATAAATGTTCTGGTTTAGAACGTCTGATAACGACATGGCTGTTATAATAATAATGTTACTACACGTACTGGTTCTCACGCTTTTTCGGTTTTTCACGTGTACGTGTGTAAATTCAAAACAATATCAACATCTTTTCATATTTTATTACATTACTCATTTTGTTTTATTTCAGAACATCCCAGTCATAGGAGCAGCGGGAAATGGCGGTTATGATTCATGTAATACTGTGCCCGGAAGCGCACCAGAAGCGTAAGTAAAACCCTTTTTTTCTCGTACGCTTAAATGATTTAAAGAGGTATGTATAAGCTTCTTATACACCTCTTTTTCATTACTTCTTTCACCATTCTGTTATATGGCAGACAGTGACAGCAAAGCCTTTCTGGTGGACGTAAATTTAGTTCACAAACAATTTAAATATCTAAATATCTGAACATCTTGCTTACACACACACACACACACAACAACAACTCACGTGCGGCTATTTTAAGACACTTATTTACCCAAAAGGATAAAAAAAAAAAAATAATGCACACACACGCATGTATGTATATCTTATGCAACAAACACGCCACATGATTCAATTATGTGATTACCGTATATAAAGCACATCCTATATTCCAGTGACATTGAGGATGCTTGAGGTGATGCTCTTCTGTTCTTTTCCTTTGTTTTAGTATCGTAGTGGGCGCGGTGGATAACCAATTTGCATTTCCAAGTTCAATATCGAATTACGGAACATGTATTGATATCTTAGCTGCCGTAAGTACGGTTTTTGTTCTAGAAGCTTGCATGGTTTAGAAATATAATTTCAAATGGCGAGTACGATATGTTTTACGAAAATCTTGAAATAAAATTTACGTTATTTTGTAATTATGTTTTGTGTGTGTGTGTGTGTCGCTGTATTTTCCAGTAGCTAGCTCCTTTGCCTATGTCTCCTTTTCCAGGGTGTGGATATCTTAGGTGCTAGCAGTTTCGGTCCAACTGCAACCACCACAAAATCCGGTAAGTTTCCCAGCTTTCTCTTCACACAAAGTAAGATATTCAGTACATCACCTCAATGTATGACATAATGTATGGCTTTGATTTCTCTCTCTCTCTCTCTCTCTCTCTCTAACACACACACACGCGCGAGCGCACACACACCATGTTGTTATTAATGTGCCTATTGATGTACCTATCACACTATATCCTTAGCATTTCAATCGTTACAGGAACTTCCTTCGCGACAGCTTATGTGGTAAGTACAACCATATCGCCTCTCATGTATGTACTGGTATTTTACATTAGTTTTCATTAATATCCATGTGTTGTATTTTGCCTTGCATATTACAAAACAATGATAATTGAGTCATTGTAGGGTTTTTTTACATTCTTCATACTTACTCTTAGTTTTGAAAATTGGGTCTAAGATGCATTAAGTTGTCTTGATTCTGACACTAAAAAAAATTTCCAGCTTCATATTAAGCCTGGCCAATCTTCCCTAAAACACTGAAAGTCTTCATCTTACGTAATCGACTCAAAACGTTTTTGCACTTTTAGCTAAGACCCAACAAACGCCTGCCTTTTCGTGAAGCATGTCTTAATTTGCTACATTCTGTTGAAAATGCTGCTTTACACTGTGCAGGCGGAATAATACCACAAATTTACTAATTCCATTTTACAGACCGTGTCAAGCAAATTCAGTTTATCAATACAATATATGTACATAGACGAATGAAATGGTATTCAGACTAATTAAAAACCTGTTGTTTTCGCGGTTATTTCAGACGGGCGTGGTCAATGACTATTTAAGTGCTGTTCCATCGGCTTCAGTATTAACGGTTAAGCAGTTTCTATCTGGTTGGTAAGTCTATCCGCCTTGAATACTCAAAAGGGGGATGAACTCCCTACGCGAAGTTCATTGATAAGTGTGACATTTTGCCTATTTCACACACAGTACATTTTAAACAATTTGTGAACCGATTGTGAGTCACTACATACCTTGGCTTTCTTCGTCCCAAATGCGCACACGAGATAAATAGCACAAGTACAGAGCCATGGTGAGTTACAATTGAGATTGACATAGCATGGAGAAAATGTGTACAATATGTCTTTTCAGGGCTACCAGAAATGCAGTGAGCAACGTTCCTAGTGGCACGGATAACGTTTTATTGTATGTTGGGTGTTTTTGGTAGTTAGTGACAAAAGAAAAAAAAAAAGGATGAAAGGAATTCAGCTGTCAACTTCCAATAACTTCAAGTGAAATGATAAAATAGTGTAACATTTCTGAATCTGCAACAAAGCAATTGATGCAACACCAAGTATGGCGCTTTTCCAAACGTTTGCTGTTTGTTCCCTGTACGGATTACGGGCGACCTCGGATTTTGCTCTAGGACTGACCAGATTATGAAACGATCTTGGATACTGGCGGACTTCGAGTTGCAGAATTACTACTCTTTTTCGGCAGCGTTGGCTTACAGAGCAATCTCCATAACAGTAAAACCTGGAAACTATCTTTATGGAAAAGCCCATAATTTTCTCTTGAATAATCATTTGCACTAAAGAAAATCCTGTATATATTGTTTATCTTTCCATTCATTTCGTATTTCTGAGGTTCATGATGTGAGTCCTACTAACACACGGCCAGCTAGCTTACATGGGTGGCGACAAGTCTTTCGATAACTATGAAAAACGATTGGTTTTTGCATGGATAGGTATAGTTTTATTTCATCTAGAAACCCTACTCATATTTTACATGGCAGAAATATGTGTCTACCTGTAATGTACACTTTATATAAATGTGTGTGCTTAAAAACTTTATCAATGACACCGTTTCATGATCTACACTCATATCGGGGGATTTAAGTCACAACTTTCTAAAAATGTGCAATTACATTACATTTGATTCAAATAATGCACCATGTAGTTCCACAACCTAAGGCTAAGATCTACAATTGTATGTACTTTCGTATTAAAGCTCTCTTTAACTGTTGCATGTTAGTTTCGAAAATGAAATAAAATGATATAGTTAAGAGACATATTTTTTGCTTTGTTTATAATGACCACTGACAGTATGTTCTCGAGTGGACCAATAAAGTCAAAATAGTAGAGATGCTATGTTTTGACCACTTTTAACATTCAATGGACTTTTTCTGCAAAATGAAAGCAACTGATTGTTTAAAATTAGCAAACAATTTACGGCAACATGAATGATAAAAGCATGGTTAATAATAACAATGTAATATAATAATAAAAGATAAATGAATAAATGAATAAAATCGATTGACAAGACTGACATATAATAATTAAGGGTTCAATGTCACGTAAAATATCAATGGGATGAAACCTAAATAGAAATATGCTTCTTGCATGCCTCTTCACCACTTTGTGTGTAATAACAAATGCCACACAGAAGATCATTTACCGTTTTCAACCACTGTCATTTCATACAGATCGTTCTCTTGCATGATCACTTCTTCTGGTGCTTCGTCCATTTCCGGTTCTGGTTTTGAACCGTTGCCTGCGGTTGGGTTTTTCTCTCGTGTGTCGTCCTCATTTCTCCCAGGGCTGGGGTTCATTACGCCTAATTCAGTATTCTCGTATGCTTGTTCTCTTGTCTCTGCATGTCTGTCTTCTACGGTCGTGTGGGATGGATCATCCATGGGCGATTCGTGAAGTTTCTTGGATTTTGACTTCTTAACCGGATGAGCATATAACTGGTCTATATTGTCTACATTGGATGTTTCACTGTCTTTTGACTCTTTACCATTTTCCAAAATGGGCGAGTCACGGCCTTGATTGATTTTGATGGAAGCATTTGTTTTGTCTGTCTTAATTTCTTTTTCTATCCCTTCATTTCCCTCTCCTCGAGCAGGCGGTGCCCCAATTATATCTACGTCCTCGTAGGCTTCGTTCCGAAAACCTGCCTCGGGCTTTGGACATAATAACGATTTGTAATATTGACCTTTTTCGGGCTTACCAGGACTCTTTGTCTCGTCACTTAATGGAACGTAAGACATACGGAAGTTCTCAACCGTGGCGCCGCCTATGTTTTCCTCTCCAAGATCTGACCCCTGCTTCTTTTGTTTCCCAAATGTCACGTGCTCCGGGCCGTTGTCATCTGCTGCAGCAAGAGATCTTTGACTTTTCACGGATAAACCTCGAAGCTTTCTTTCCAACCAAGCGTCCGCGTCAAAACGTCTTGTTCCTGCCCCTTCTAGTTGGTGCCTGTAATCAGTGAATCTTTTTCAAAGAAGCGTTACCTCTAATAATGCGCAACAAATATATGCAATATACAGTCTTGTGACAGAAATAATTTTGCTCTTAATCGTGTTCCATGATACTTGTACTTAAAAACGCAACTTGACGTGTATATGTTTCAAAATCAAACACGTGTACACACATGTTGTACATTTTTAATTTTTGTTTGTTCTTTTTTTAAATATCTGATTAAACTGCACGTTTGCATAGACAATCGGTGGGTTAAAAAAGAAAGAAAATATAAAAAATAATCTTGTTTCCTAAACAAAAAAAATAATAAAATAAAATAAAATAAAATAAAATAAAATAAAATAAAACATTCCGACAATGGCACAATACTCATTATTATTACCCTCGTCGCTTTTGGCAGCAAGCCACCATGATGATACCCGATATAAGGATCACAACCCCATAGCTACCAAGTACACTGATAAGTATGATACCTAAAATGAGAATATGACACACAGTGACCAGGACAACCACAATTAATAACGGTGTTTGAAAAACTGCAAAGTAATGAGGAGAAAACATTTCAATCAGTATTCTTTTTCTTTACTTTCATGAATAAAAAAGTCATAGCTCGAAAGGTCTACGAAGGTCACATGTTTAGTCAGATTTGCTTTAAAAGCTTAGCATCATCACATCGGGAAAACAACAACAACTACAAGAACAATAATAATAATAATAATAATAATAATGAATAAATGAATAAACACAATTGCACGAAAATATGACGAAGTCTATTTTGCCAACTTAGGCTGTATTCCCAAAGCTTTTAGATCGACCTATCCCCGCGGGGAGTCTCACTAGATTACTGTCAGATAATCCGGCTTAAATGTCCGTCCCGCCTACTACAAGCTGTAAGGGGGTAATAACTTTCGTGTCCGCTCGGCTGACAGCTATTTAGCGTGAACCCCCAGGGAGTTAGGTCGATCTGAAGTAGATCGATCTAATCTCCGGAAATGGGGTCTTAGGGAGTTTACCATGTAAGGGGTAGGATGAGTTCTATCGAAGTATGATAATAATGTTAAAATTTCACAGAGAAGCTCAACGTGTAACGTTTCTTATCAGCTGGAGAAACTTTATTTACGTGTACAGTCATGTTATGTTTCCATTAATGTGTCTTCAATTTATACCATATTTATACCATCATTTGTGTATTAGTTACAGTTGAAATAGTTGCTGTTTCAAATGTTGTCTTACCTGTCGTTGTAATTGCTGTTGCAGATGCTGCAGTTGTTGTTGTACTCATTGTTGTGGTTGTATTCGACGCTGTTGTTGTTGCACCCATTGTTGTGGTTGTATTCGACGCTGCTGTTGTTACACCCATTGTTGTGGTTATATTCGACGCTGTTGTTGTTGTATCCATTGTTGTGGTTGTATTCGACGTTGCTGTTGTTGTACCCATTGTTGCTGAAACTGATGTTGAATTCATTACAAACTACCCAAATTAATTTGCACAGGATACTGTGTCGTTTTGTTATCTAAGAAACCCCCACCATCACAACAAAGCAAGTAGAGAGGTATCTATAGACACACATTACCTTGATAGGTTCAGGTCTCGTATAATGAGTTATTTTTTAACAATATGTCATATAGAGTGAAGACGCAATAAGCATGCGTTTCGCTAAATCATGCGTACAATATACATCTGTTATTTTCACTGCTAAGCATCTATTCTACAACTTCATGGCAAAGGTAACTAACTTAGGCTTTTAAAAACTATCAGAATGCTATAATAACTACAATTAATGATTACTTTAATAATGAGTATATACATGTAAGTATATTTACCTGCAATTGATGCAAATAATCTTATTATAATTAATAAAACCGCCATGGTGCCCCAGATCAACTTTCCTCGATATCTTGACAGTCGGTGATAAAATAACCACCCGGCCCACTGCTAGTTAACTAACAAGGAAGTAACTTGCAGTTTACCTCTGGTTAACGGGTCATTTCTTGCGACCCGACCTAATTTGTAACTACGCAAATATATTTCTGTTTTGAAATAGCACAAAAAACGATTGGCTCAAAGGATCAATGAGCCCATTATTCAGTACGCAGGTGAAGGGTAGTATAAACTCAAGACAGGTAGTGGAGAATCGAGAATGGTGTTTTTCATTCTGTTGATTGTGTAGTGTTATAGGCAACTGTCCCACTTTCTATATATATGGTGTAGCTCTGTATCATTCAACATAATGGAGTTGTTTGTGCATCATACAAATATCATATATGCAATAAAAGCAAGCACTGCATTGCAATATCAGTGGACTATATGCTTTTATTTCATTCTGACACCTTTTCTATACTCACGAATTCCCACTCGTCAATACGCATTTTTTTAATCTTTAAAAAGTCAAATTCTGAATTTTTCCACCTATTTCAATTTAGACGTGGTTCATTTTTTACCAGCTCCATTAACTTATAATTGTGTTCTGTGTGCTTTTTCATATCTTCCTATCTCTGTTGTCAACTTATGATTGTGCCTCGCCCATATAATATGAATGGCAGTGTAACGCAAAGAAATACCCACTGTTTAGTCCCTGGCACGGCTCAGCCCTGTAATAGCTGTAGCTAGTTTTACAACTGTGCTTTGTCAGCAGTTTTTCGTGCATTTTATTATTCCTCTGAAGGTATTTCCCTTGCCCTTAAGCTTGTTATGATATCTCATTTTGTTGTCAGTTAAAGTATTTTATCAGTCCACACACATCAGGTATGGGTTTTTAAAATCCTGTTTTTGTTTCAATTTTAATGTGAAAGAAAAGTTTTCTTTAGTCCTATTCTCCGATTGGTTTTTGTCCCCTGGCCATTTAAAGGTATGCGTCACGTCAGCGAGAGAGCATGTAAATTGTAATCCAATTTAAATCGGTTGGCTCTGTCTTTACATGTCTGTCTTTACGAACCCATTATGTGTAGGGAATATCTATATATCTATTTATTTACCTGTCACAGAGTAATTACATACAGGTAGCAACACTAGTGTAATTTGAGTAGAGTGTGCATGCATATTATTTTATTT
>NW_019775972.1:0-98468 GCF_001039355.2 Lingula anatina
AAAAATAATTTCTAAAAACAGTTATATATAGTGCATAAAGTGCATGTACAAATATTAATAGCTTGTGACAAATAAAAATATTTAAGGAAAAACAATTGCAATACTGGAATGAAGATGAAACAAATTATAATGTGAAAAAGGAAAGCAAAAAAGCTTTGATAATCGGTATATTGCACACATTCAGCTTTAATGTGATTATCCCACAAAAAAGCCTTACAATTGTTTTAATGAAAGGGGAATACTAAAATCTAAGAATTAACCTTGCAAAGTAAAGACAAGTTTTTTTTTTTTTTTTTTTGACACTTTATGGAAACTTATAATTTCCCCCTAAGGAAATCTGTGATTCATACTTTAAGCCACCTTCATATAATTTAAGAATAAAACAATATATATGTACCTCAAGAAGGTCAAATTAAATAAAAGATATTTTTTAATACTCATACATTTACTTAAACATATAATTTGCAAAAAATTGAAAAATGGAATTGGAGTGGTTTGAGGTATATGTTGAATTGCACTGATAATTATCATACTTGAGATTATTTCTCATCACATCAGTATGATACAATCATATTATGAATGTTCAATTTTTGATCACACAAAACAGTCTGGTATATAAAAGATGCTTCACTGTTATAATAAAAATGATATACATATGTGCTTTTCCAACTAGACAAGATGATATTAAAGGTATTCTATATGAGTTTTACCAGCCAAAATGAGGGGGAGGGTGTCCTACTTAAGAATCATTGCTTGGTTGCCCTGCACTTGGTTTTTATCTTCCATTTTGATTATTTGTTATAGTTTTAAATGATCAGCCAGTCATTTAGAAGACTGTGTCTTCCCGTATATTTCAGTTTTTAAGGTCTGAATTGAGAAAAAGCATTAGCTTTGCAGGGCCTGTAGGCATAGTAAGTATCACTATGGAAAACTCTTAAACATGCAGTGTACCTTAAACTTATATCAGATAAGAAAAAAAAGTCCACTTTCATCAAATAGTCAAAACACCAAAACAGCGCATATAATTAAAATTCAGTGCACAATTAGGTGTTTTCATATTTCATATTATATTCATACAGGACAATAAATAAGTTAAGTGTCAGTGGAAGTGCTTGTGCTAACAATTGGCTTCACAGCGTCAAGGATCAGCTTGGAGATTTTTCTGTGTCCTTTAGCAGTTGCCTCCTTGAGTGGAGTATATCCAAACCTATCTTCTGCTGTGACACTCACCCCTTGTACTAACAGAAACTCCACTGAATCCTGATGTCCATGAGAAGCTGCCCCTCCCCAAAAAATTACCCAATAATTGTTTTAAAAAAATCAAATGTCATATATGACAAAAAATCAAAATGGACATCAAAAGGGTTGCTGGTCTCGGTGTCCATGTTCACTTAGTTACACAGAAAAGAAAAGTATACCAGTATATTAAGAGTTTTTAACAGTACGGTCTGGTTTTCCTTACAACATGTAGTGCAGTTCTTCTGTCATAGTTGTCCTGGCTTAGATTAGTACCACATAAACCCACCCAATTCACCACGGAGGTTCTCAGATAACTTCTAAAAATCAAAAAACAAACAAACTCTAAATGTACCATCACAATATAGACATTACTCAAAATATATAATATGCGACAACCCTTCCTGGCTAGGAGTATCTTGATAAAGCCTTTTGTTCTATATTTTTATATGTTCTACTAAATAAATGCATTGCTTCACCTTTCAAAAAGATTCCCTGAATGCTCATCCTCACTGTACAAATACTCTCAATCAAACTGGAATAGTTGTTGCTATGACAACAGGGATGCCCCTTTAAACCCTTTCTTCCTTTAGCAGATGCAATAATATCTGACTCACAATTAAAATTTTATAAAGTCTTTTATATAATAAGTCTTTTAAATAATAATAATAATAGTATAATACATTCCTCTTACCTCCTTCTTGTCCTCGAAATTCCAGTCTTCTTTTCCTATGACAAAGGCCAGCTTGGCCAGTGCAGCCTCAGGGGTCATGTCAGAGCCTTGGATCACACCTGCATCAGTCAAAGCCTGGAAATATCAAATACAAATCACAGGTCAATAACTAACAAATCTATTAGTGTATTAGGCATATATGCAAACTAATAAAATCTAAAACAATCGTTTTCCTTTAATTTTTGCAATAGAATTGGGTATTCTCAAAATACATAAGCAGGACATTTTACCACACTTAAAGGGATAATAACTCTTCGTATGAGATCTATATTTCACAATAAAAACATTGTGAAGAACTCAAAGAAATATAATATATTCTGTTTTTACCACAAAAACGGCAGTTATAGCTATTATTCTGATATCTGAGCTTGTCTTCAGACCACGTGACCTCCATTTAATTGCTATACTCTGTTATAATCTCTTAGGAGATTATAACAAAAAAACTTTTTAGAAAAAAAATCAGGGACTAACTTTGAATGTAAAAATGGATTCATTAACCATTGGTAAATATGGGAAAATTGTTGTTTACCCCAGGAAAATTAATTTTTTGGCCAAAATAAAGAGTTATTATCCCTTTAACTAAGCCACAAGCTGTATGGGTGTAAAATAAAAATTAATAAATAAATAAAGCATTTTCAAGAGTATTTCTCTTGGTTATTAGCAAACCTTTCCTGTGGCATAACCTGGGTTAACAGAGCCTCTGTGACACTGGGTGATGTTAAGCAGCAGCACTTCTCTTTTCGTGGCCTCTGAGAACACTTGCATTAAGTCCTCTCTGGAATCTGGAGCATTTCCTGCCCCATAGGATTCCAGGACCATTCCCTTGAGTGGAGGTGCCAAAAACTGGCGAACCTATAATAATAATAATAATAATATTAAAATAATAATTATAATAAACTTTATCAATAAAAATACTCAAACTTTTTATCAAAATCTGAAAAATTACTATGAAACTGGACATCTTTGGACCTATAGAATTGATTTGGCTTTCATGAATTGGCCATACATGAATAATGACCTCCATAAGTTAACATTTAGTGAAAATCTTATTTTATTGTCCATATAATTTTAAATATGAAATACAGTGGATATTCACTATTTGATTCATTTTCAGTATTTTTTCATGATCTTAACCCAATACAATATTTAAACTTTCAAACCTGCCTAAAAACAACTTATTCAACTAACCATAGCGGTGGTTATACTGGGAAAAAGACGGAGTATTCCCACACTAGGACAAAGGTCAGTATACAGGGTACATTCTTGAGTGGTGTTGCTGGGAAAAATCTCATCCCTATGCACTGTGAATAAACAGTAAACATATAAAATCAAGGGAAACTTGAAATACATATATTGGACCTTATGAATCATATTATAGGGTACAAACCTAAAATAGAAAGTCAATCTAGGACAAGAGCCAAAGTTGTTATAAACAATTTATTATAAAAAAGAAATTTGAAGAAATGCTTTTCACTCTAATACTTTGAAATGCACATTATTATAAGTTTTAAATATCATACCATGAATCTTAGTCTCTAAAACAGCAAGGGGAGGAAAGTTTGGGGAATGGAATGCATCAAAACTGCTACTATTATATTTGGTTGAACGGTTTCCTCGAAGAAGCTTATTGTTGAATAATATCATTACCTAGAAATTAAAAAAAAACTATAGAATCAAGATCTGGATAAAGTATGTTCTTTGTTCACAAAGAAACTTTGGTTTTCATTCATTTCAATGTAGTAAATTGAATGCTTTAAAAGCTGCTTAATGAAAAAGATCAATATTTGCAATCTCATACTGACTTTATACCTTTTAAGTGTAAAATATACTGAATGTGAAATTTAACTTATAGGTGCTTTTTTACCAATAAAAAGACTTTGTGCAGAACACACACACACACACACACACACACACACACTGGGAATGTGTTACCTCTGCAATGTCAGAGTTTCCAGCCATAATGAGAGCACCAAGAAGATTATCTCTGCCGTCACTACGAGTCTCAAAGATGGGAATCTGAATAAATAAGCAAACAACATTTGGCAGTAAGCCACATGCTGAAAATTTTTATCCCTGCCATGCATATACCTGTATTTCAAAGCATTAAAAAAATGTTAAGCTTTTATTGGCAATTGATCTTGTTTAATGTAATATATATTTGTTGTTTGTGTACACTATATAAAAATGTTTGAAAATGTCCCTGCTTAATTTTCTCACACAAAAAAGCATAGTTATTCAAGGATAAAAATCCAATATCTAGACTTACCAACTTATGTAGTAACTGATATTCTGCACAATTTAACCAAATGGCGGGTTTGTTTTCATCAGTAATTATACTGTTAGTATGATCTAGTATCTACAACATATCTAGAACTTTACTGTTTCTGACATCAAGAGTACAGCCTTTCATGTAAGGTGATGATATCTATGAAGTGTACATTATTTGAGCCCACGTGTGGGGAAGGGTCATTTCTATCATGTTCTAATGTGAGTTCACACATATCATCTTTAAATATTTTTAATGCCTTAATAATGAGAACAAAACTTACCTGTGAGCCAGTAAGAATGATAGGTTTTCCCAGATTCTCAAACATGAAAGACAAAGCTGATGCTGTGTAGGCCATAGTATCTGTCCCATGAAGTATAACAAACCCATCAAAACCCTCATAGTAAGTCTGAATGGAAAAAAATATCATGCTAACTTTACAGAAAAAAAATGTATTAAAAATGTCACTTTTTCTAACACTGAAAGGACTCAAAAAGAAGCAGCTGCACTGGACTCTGAGATTTACCTTAATGTCTTTGGCAATCCTAGCCCAGTCTTCCATGGTCATATTGCAGGAATCCAGCAGGGGCTCATACTCATACACACAGTAGATCACATTTTTCTTTTCCTCTCTTAAACTGAAAAATAAATTATGCAGATTATTTATTTTGCTTTGTTTTGTTTATATAGTGTGTATAATGCCTTAATTGATACTCTACATAACTACTGTATTATCTATTTTCGCAAAACGTGTTAAAAGATGGTTTGTCTCTTATTTAACTTTGAAAAGTGAATACTGTCATGGGGTCAAATTGAATGTTTTTTTTTATAATTCTTCATTAAATGCTTGATTCCAAACCTTGGAAATAAAACACTTTTTATAAATTAAATGAGCCTTTATATTTTCCTAAATCTTAAAAAGGTTTTTAATGTAACCCGAGTGGGGCACGCCACTGCTGAAATGAATTACTCACGGCATACACAATGGTGACTGCATCCATGGGGTTGGTGTTTGACCTCCAAAACAGATACTGTGGTTATCTAAGTACTCCTGGTCATGGAATATTGATAATTTCCTTAACTCATTCACAAGAAAGTTTGGTTCTGGGGTATAAACTATAAACAAAATATAATACCATATCAATTAAGTTATTTACTAATGCTAAATTACATACAAAAAGAGCCATTAATGTAATCAAATGCAAGGATGAGGTGTGATTATGACATAAACGCAGACTTTACGAAAGGCGTCGGACATGCCTGACAAATTTCGTATAGGTCTAATAAAAAAAAACCTGTATGGTCGGTCCTTATATCCGGCGAGCTTTCAAGCTGACTCGGAATGTGTAAATCTAAGGAATACATTGTTGTTTCTTTTCTTGACGATATATTTTACTCCCTTCAAAAATCCCGGGGAGTTCCCAGCTAATTATTAATACAAAATTTACTGACCTCAGTTTTACTTACAAATACTATTTTATGACTGGCTGAGGTTGGGGGATTCCTGTATGACGTAACTGATAGTTTCGTTTTCGTGTTTAATATCCTTACATGACAAAATGACCGCAACACATGTGCTCCTGCTTTTTGCGTTTTTTAAGGACTTGATGCCCTGTTTCTTCATTATCAGTTGTTATCAGTATTGTACTCATGGCTAAAGTCTTTTGTTTAGAAAAAATGACATCGTTGAACTTGAAATATTTCGTCGGTGCATAGCGCGGCAAAAATGAAATCGAAGTTAGGAAGGGAAACGGGTTGACCGGAACTGTAGTAAAATTGGATTTAAAGGTAGGCTCTGGCTAACTTATAATCCAGGAGAGAGGAAATAATTGTGCACACAGTGTCAGGAGTACTAATAAAAGTCAACATTATGATCATGATTATAACAGATAATCTGCAATGGTGATTTCAGCTTAATTATTAGCCCAGAAAATAAACGCTTTCTTACAATCTGTCACAAATGACTTTGTGCCACTTGAACCGAAACACGTAGAAGCAGCAAACCCTGTACCAGCCACATATATCATCACAAAAGAAGATGCCTTGCTCCAAGTAAACGTACACAAGTCTACAGGTCCCGACGAAATCCCCAACTGGATCCTACATGACCTAGCAGGGTACCTAGTCGCCCCAGTATGTACCGGTGTGGCATCAATTGTTCGGAGCGTGAACCATCCGTTTTGCTCATGCGCACAAAGCGCAGGCAAATCTGAGAGACTTCCGGCGTGTACGGTCCGTCTCTAGTGTAGTGCCAAATGCAGGGTAGAACCGGCCCGATAGCTCAGGCGGTAGAGCACTCGCCCTGTTAACGAGTTTGGTCCCTTATCTGGCAGGTGATTTTTCTACACACTCCAAAAAGGCGCTACACTATAGACTTTAATAAATATACACTGTTGAGAACATACTGCATATTCAAACATAATCTTTAGAAATATTAATATCTTATAGTTGTTCACCTCCACTGCGATTTCTCTCAGGTGGCCATATCAACACACTAGCCAGTAAAATCAATACAATAATACATGTAGTAGGCCAACAGCTGAATAACGACAGCCCGTCCACGGTAGTTTCATCCAAGCGTCGAAGTGTAATTTGACGCTAATTCTCTATCAAAATTATCAATTAAAATGTCTGTATTAACACATGAATTTTACCTAGAAATATCCTCACTATAGTAAATATATAATGAGGTGGGAAACGATTAAGCCACGTTAATGCACAGGTGAATAACAACGGATCATTCACGGAACTATCTAAAACATTATTGCATAACATGTACTCCGAAGGACATGAAATCCATCATTTGCTACCAGACATAAATGAAAGTTCCTATACTTTGCGCGGGTTTATAAGTACATGTACACTGTGCCAAAACTGAGGACTGTCCGATCGCCAAAATCTTTTATCCCATGGGCTTTATCAAATTTTAAGAACAGGTTTTTATGAACTTTTAATGTGTATCGAATCATTTTAACACTTACAAGTATTGTTGTAAAGTTTTAGAATTCGAGGACGAATTCTTTTGAAGAAGGGGTGTATGTTGTAAAGCGAATGACTTACACTTTCACTAATTACAGATAACAATTAAAACGGAATCAAAAGAGTAAAAGGATAGGGAGGTAGCGCGAGGTAGCAGGATCGTTGCCCGCCTCCTCCACCACCTTTTATAGTGAAGAATACGACAGCAATCTGGAGCTTTCTAACGTTTATTCACCGACTGCCTTTTCACACAATTTCACAAGTAGGCCCTATTTAAAGGATTCTAGCCACGCATGGACATAATAAGAGAAGGACATGAAACGCTGAGCTAGATCAAAGGATAATCGGCTTAACGTGAGCTCTTCGCGAAACCATGTGCGTTCGGATCACGTGACCTCCCGTACAGGTAGCGAGCATATCGCAGTTGTCGATGACTTTTTGTGTCATTTGGGCAGGTAGTTCGCGATAACGTGAGTAAATCCTTCGGGTGGATGGGGCAATACACTTATAGAGATAAAGTATTAGTACAATTTGTTCTGACAATTTGGAAACTATGTGGGAATTTGATATGTTTGTTCATGGAGGAATTCAAAATGCCCTATGTGGTAAAGGCAACCTTGTTTGTTGCCGTAAAATGAGCATTCAAAATTGTACAATTGTAGTGTAGTATACTTGTTTTCAGCTATGGTCCGATTGGAAAATATTTCTAGTGTCAAACTTTTCTCTCTATGTGAGAAATTAGCCTGAGACGCGGCAATAATGAAACCTTCAATCGTGTCTTGAATTAAAATGACGCAATTCCTCTCCGATTTATTCAACTCGCTGACATATTTTTTACGTACCGTTTAGATAAAGGTGGCATTTACACTGCTGTGTACTATATGTATAGGTTTATGTTACTTGCTCATGTGAACCCGAATTATGTAATGATAATCAATATTTTTAACTTTCAATATGGGCTCTCGTTGCAATAGGGCAACACACACGCATTCTTGACGCACAAAAACGCACCTGGGGGCCTTTTAATATTCTTTTATCAAAGTTGGCATTAACACTGCTCTGAAGTATATATAATTTTACACATTACCGGCTACAATCTGCTCCAGTCTGAGAATGATAATTATTATTTTTTTAACTTTCAATATGGGCTCTCATTGCAATACGGCACCACAAACACATTCGTTACGCACAAAGACGCACCTGTGGGCCTTTTAATATTCTTTTATCAAAGTTGACATTAACACTGCTCTGAAGTATATATATATTTACACATTACCGCCGATGGTCTGCTCCAGTTTGAGAATGATAATTAATACTTTTTCATTTTTAAATTGGAGTCCCTAAACAGCATAGAGACGATGGACAAAGACCCTCATTGGTCTTTTAATTAAAGTATAAATGTGGTCATGTACACATGCAAACTTCATGATTATATTTAGCCTACTTGGGTAATGGTCGTTTTAAAGGTACATACGAACCGAGCATCGGTGGATCGTGGATTCCCAGTAACACATGTAAACCACTTCTACTAGATTCTTATGTGACTCAAATAAATTTGACATGCCAAGGGATAAACTGAATAGATCACTCGATCAGCCATAAAAGACCTTTAGACTGCTCCTTTCTTTAAATTTATGGTTGTAAATTTAACCTACTTCCGTGACCTACTTCCCTGCCCCATTGACATACAGCTTAGAATGCCAGCAGAAAAATCTGTTCAAACATCATTTTCGGGTAAAATTAAACAATGCCTTTTGGTAATTCTCTTAGTTATGCTATTTAAAACTATATGCTGGCATTTGGTAGGTTTTTGTGACAAAAAATTGACTTTGTATGCATCTTTAATGAGGTAACAGGAAAAGATACTGAAAACCCGAAACAAATTTCCACGTGTTGGCGCAAGTCTATGTGCTAGCAACTGCAAGATGGAGGCAATGCTGTATCATAGCAACCACGAGGGACCGCGAGAAATTGCGTTATCCGTGCAATAGAACAAAAGAATTTCAATGAGGCACAGCGCGCGCTACCTTGATAATAAGTCGTTCAGGCTCCCGTGGAGCTATCAAAACAGCTTATCTGAGACAATGGGCGAATGTTTACCCGAACGCACATAGCTTCAAAGGAAGATGACGCGTTTCATGTCCTTTCATATTTAGGTCCAAGGCAAAAATGAAGCAACAGATCTGGGTCACGTGGTACTTTGACGACAAAGACGATAAAGGTCTTTGAGACTCAGCTGAGCTGCATGCTGAATACAGACAGAGAAGTTTAGGAAAGTTGAGTTGAAATGGGTTGGACAATTTTCGTTATGCTTCATTGTGTTGCCGTGGGATTCACCAAAAAATCAGCACTCGTTGACAATCTTTCTTTGTCTGTGACTGTCTTCCGTGACTTATTTACTTCGGTGATGTCATGGACATAAAATGAGCATTCAAAATTGTACAATTGTAGTGTAGTATACTTGTTTTCAGCTATGATCCGATTGGAAAATATTTTTAGTGTCAAACTTTTCTCTTCATGTGAGAAATTAGCCTGAGACGCGACAATAATGAAACCTTCAATCGTGTCTTGAATTAAAATGACGCAATTCCTCTCCGATTTTTTCAACTCGCTGACATCGTTTAAGGTCTGGTATTTTTTACGTACGGTTTAGATAAAGGTGGCGTTTACACTCCTGTGTGCTATATGAATAGGTTTATGTTACTTGCTTAAGTGAGCCCGAATTATATAATGATAATTAATATTTTTAACATTCAATATGGGCTCTCGTTGCAATAGGGCACCACACACGCATTCGTGACCCACAAATACGCACCTGTGGGTCTTTTAATATTCTTTTATCAAAGTTGACATTAACACTGCTCTGAAGTATATATATATATATATTTACACATTACCGGCTACGGTCTGCTCCAGTCTGAGAATGATAATTATTATCTTTTTAACTTTCAATATTGGCTCTCGTTGCAATGTGGCACCACACACGCATTCGTTAAGCACAAAAACGCACCTGTGGGCCTTTTAATATTCTTTTATCAAAGTTGACATTAACACTGCTCTGAAGTATATATATATATATATATATATATATATATATATATATATATATATATATATATATATATATTTTACCGGCTACGGTCGTCTCCAGTTTGAGAATGATAATTAATATTTTTCATCTTTAAATTGGAGTCCCTAAACAGCATAGAGACGATTGACAAACATCGTCATTGGTCTTTTAATTCAAGTATAAATGTGGACATGTACACATGCAAACTTCATGATTATATTTACTTGGGTAATGGTCATAAAAGTGGATCTTGGATCTTGATCACATTTGTGATTTTAGTCTCCCATGATGTCCATGGTGATGTGATGCTCGAGATTATGGTCGCCTCAGGTGGTTTAGATCATATGATATCAAAAGCTGACAGTCTTTCAAATTAGCCGTCATCAGTTGACAAGCTTACTAATTGCTGATGCATTTTTAATGCATGGTAGTTGACCAAGAGCTCGTTAACAATAAAACCTGTTAATTACGCACCGCTGCACTTCCCAAGCCAGGTAATAACAGGTAACTCAACTTGTCAGATTCTTGGTGGGCTTTAATATTTTTTCAATATATCTCTTTTATTTCATGGGGTGATATCTATTAGTATTTTAAAATGACGTTTAATATCGATATTTAAACATTTGAGTTCAAACACGGTCGCGAACATTAATAAAAGTGATTGCTCTCAGGGTATTCTGAAGCATGCGTATGCCCAGGCATTACTTCTGTGGAAGAAAACGTGGTTGAGGAAAAACTCGAAAAAGAGCAGTAATAAAGAAAAAAGAACTTCTGTAATAAAAAGGTTCGTTATCCTAATGCGTTTAACGAAATAAAGTGTTTTGTGCTTTGAGAATTTGTTTCTGAAGGGTATTTCAACTGAAATATTAAATAATTTAAAAGATTTATCATTTTATAATTTGAAACACAAGTTCTGCGTCTGCACGCAAAACTTTTTGCAAATTTGTGAGTTTTGTCAAACCCAAAAACATATAGCAGAACAAGGTAAAAAAAAGCATTGTTTGATGTTAGTGGCATGTTAAAAAATCATAACTTTAATGTGTTCACTACATGTGCAGTATTTGATACGTTCTTACATGTAGTTCTTAGTTCTTAGTTCCTCCTGTCCAACGTAGGACATTGGGCGGCAAACTTTTTCCAACTTGTCCGGTCGGCAGCGGCCTTCTCTATCTTCTCCAACCTGATGTTGCCTCTTTGCAGATCATTCTGGAAGGTTCTCCTCCAGGTTATCCTCGGTCTACCTCGTTTGCGCTTTTTAAAAGCATGTTGGGTGTAAAATGGAGAACTAGTGATAACTTAGTTCATTGTACATGTACGTAACTTAGTACATTATGAAACCGGGAGATACCCACTTCTTTTAAGTACATAGATACGATTTTTTAATATTGATTTAAATCCGCTCTTCGAAAAATTGTATTATAACAGCGTGCTATAAAGATCTACTGAACAAAAAAATTTGCTTGGGTAATTTGAGTACGGAATGAACTGGAGACACTTGACTTGTCATTAATTTTTCACGAAAACATGTCAGATAATTTTATACTGTCCTTGATAGAGTAAATATTGAAAGATAATTTTAGTCAAACATTGACCGGGGAAATATCCACAAGGAGTAAAGGGCTATTGTACCAACATCTTGTTGATAATTTTACAGTGCAATTCTATTTAAATAAGCCAATTTCACAGAAATATAAGGAATTAATTGGCAAATTTAGACTTTCATCACATATTCTAGCTGTAGAAACTGGAAGGTGCAGACACAAATAAAAATTAAGAATCGGTAAACTACGTATTTTAGATGACATCGAGGATGAATTTCATTTTATTCTTTTAAGAATTTAAAAATGTCTTTGCTACAGAACGTTTAGGTAGAAGCACATCAAAAAATTTATAATACAAAGTAAAGTGTTTTCAAGCTAATTAAATTGTTATCACTTAACAATGTTTCACAATTAAACAACTTATGAAAGTACTTAAAATGTTCATCGGAGGTAAGATTAACGTCAGTCTGATGAGTTTTTATCATTACTACTAGTAGTTGTATTGTTGTTTTTATGACTCTAGAAGTTGTAAACTTCTCGTATGACTCCATATTTTTATTGCATTTTATTCTGATGAGCCGTAGGGCGCAAGGGTTTAATAAATTGAATTTCACAAATAACATGGACCTCATATCGAATGATCAAAAGTACCCTCAAGTCATTCAAATACAGTATATTTATACTAGTTGGGATAACCATAATTAAATGCTAGTTAAAGAAGTGAATAGACGGCAAAATGGCTTCACTCGGCTTTACGGGTAAGATGCCTCTGGTAAGAGATTTGAATGAGTATGAACTTTTAACAGGAGTCAGAAAAGTCATCTTACAGGTAGACAATGCAGCTCAGTTTGATAGGCTCTCTCCTCCGGTGGCACGATTGTCGTCATCGGACCACGTGACCACGTACCTCATTCACTCCCAGGCCCAGCAAAGAGGACGTTTTTTAAAGCCCAAAATTTACAAAATAAGCTTTTAACTTGTCTATTTGGACAAAGATATCGTTAGTTGCCCATTGATCATGCATTTTCTTGTTTTCTTTCCATTGTCTTTGCGTGATTACAAAATATTTTCCATTCGCACGTTGCAAGTCACCATGAAACATTTCCTTATTAGGTAATCCTAATGCTAATCCTAATACTTGAATCATATCCAAAACTCAGTTATCATGTGATAAACAGATGATCGAAATTAAAATATATTATGAAATTAACCAATCACATGAACTGTTACTGACTTTGACCTTTTCCATCTTTTTCTGACACTAAAAATGTTCTACACTTGTTGACTCTTGATGAAACTTAACTTACACTCAATAACTCAATAACTCCCTATCCTTTTACTCTTTTGATTCCGTTTTAATTGTTATCTGTAATTAGTGAAAGTGTAAATCTTTCGCTTTACAACAGTATACTTTAAGATTGTGCATTTCACCACCATTTATTTTTTATTGTAAAATCCAACTTTTTAAGTTGCAAATAAATACATATTATTAGGATCAACTGCAACATAAATCCTACTGCTTTATTACGCAGGTTCCAAAAATTTTCGTACATCTGTTTCCACATGTACTGCCTATCACGACCACGAGTTGGCTAGAGTGCACATGAACTTAATGGAGGCTCACAGTTTGAGTTTCTTTTTTATCAAAATGAAATAAAATGAAGAAAGAATTCAGTCTCGGTCTCGGGCTGGACAATACCTATCAAAGCTTCAACTGGATGAAAGAGACCGCCTTACTTTGCTGTTTCGTAATGCACATGTTATTGCCAAAAACAACAGGTGATTAATAGATGTTTTTAAGGACATACATTTGATATTACTAGCTACACGTTCTTCATACTTGTATTGGTTTTAGTCCTTGTGTCGTTCTACCATGCCCTTTTCATTAAGTAATAAAAAACTTTTACAATCTTTTTCTTTCAATTTATTTTTTCCAAAGTTTATGAAATATATGGAAAACATTTTATATTAGATATATTGTCGATGATTGAAATGATAAAAAATACACCAGAAAACAAATAATTTTACGTATTTCTATAATTTTACTTTGGTCTGACAGAACTTTCAAGCTTATCACACTGAATATCTAACAGATTTATGGCCTTTTGTAAAGTCTGTAAACCATTGAAAAACTCAATGCAATAAATACTAGGGAGGGGTGGGGGATCCAGTAACCTGTAATCATATCTGTTTATTCATTTTAATTAGGAATCATTTTAATTAGGAATATTCTTCCACGGCTGTGTAAGGAATGAGACCATTAAATTAAGGTTGTGGTGTACGTGCAGGTCATGAGGTGAATCAATGACTCATAAGTGATCAAGTACGTGTAAGGTACAAGATGTAACGCGTGACAACTGGCATTGAACCAAAAAAAAAAAAAAAAAAAAAACGAAAACGAAAATGTAACTAAAATGAACATGCAATTACATCATATGTATATACACTTTTTATCAACACCGACACACACTGCTTACAGGCCCGTAGCCAGCAATTTCAAAAGGGGGGGTTCTTTTTTTTTTTTTTTTGAAAAAGTGGACCTTTTTCCATAAATACTTCGTGTACCTAGCTCTAATTTTTCCCAGAGTGGACCTTTTCCCAGCAAAAGGGGCGGTTTTTTCGAACCCCCTAACCCCCCTGGCTACGGGCTCGGTTTAAATAAAATTAGATTAGGGTGTCTGTATTGTTTTTCACAAAGTGGTCAAAAGATTATGATCAAATATTGCGCCATTACTGTTACCTCCATCGTGAATACGCATGCCAATCGTTCCACCTGTGTACAGGACCAGGACTTTCGATTCATCTTTGTAGTCGAGATCAGTCGTCTTCAGTTCCGTGTCGGTTGTCTTTAACTTCTCCGGTCTGTATGACGGATCCATGGAAGTTTTCCCTTCAAAGTCGGAGGCAACATATTATTGGTGGGCTTTAATATTTTTTCAATATATCTCTATTATTTCATGGGGTGATATTATTGGTATTTTTTAATGACGTTTAATATCGATATTTAAACATTGGAGTTCAAACACGGTCGCGAACATTAATAAAAGTGATTGCTCTCAGGGTATCCTGAAGCATGCGTATGCCCAGGCATAACTTCTGTGGAAGAAAACCTGGTTGGGGAAAAACTCGAAAAAGAGCAGTAATATTAAAGAAAAAATAACTTCTGTAATAAAAAGGTTCGTAATCCTAATGCGTTTAAGGAAATAAAGTGTTTTGTGCTTTGAGAATTTGTTTCTGAAGGGTATTTCAACTGAAATATTAAATAATTTAAAAGATTTAACATTTTATAATTTGAAACACAAGTTCTGCGTCTGTGTTCACTTAATGTGCAGTATTTGATACGTACGTCAGTATATTTTAAATTATGTATGGAGATTTAACATGGTATTACCTTAATGGGATATAAGAAGGGCACATACGAATTTTTTAAAAGAATGTTGGGTGTAAAAAGGAGAACTAGTGATACTTAGTTCATTGTACATGCACGTAACTTAGTACATTATGAAACCGGGAGATACCCACTTCTTTTAAGTACATAGCTACGATTTTTTAATATTGATTTAAATCCGTTCTTCGAAAAATTGTATTATAACAGCGTGCTATAAAGATCTACTGAACAAAAAATTTGATTGGGTAATTTGAGTATACGGAATGATCTGGAGACACTTGACTTGTCATTAATTTTTCACGAAAACATGTCAGATAATTTTATACTGTCCTTGATAGAGTAAATATTGAAAGATAATTTTAGTCAAACACTGACCGGGGAAATATCCACAAGGAGTAAAGGGCTATTGTACCAACATCTTGTTCATAATTTTACAGTGCAATTCTATTTAGATAAGCCAATTTCACAGAAATATAAGGAATTAATTGCCAAATTTAGACTTTCATCACATATTCTAGCTGTAGAAACTGGAAGGTGCAGACACAAATAAAAATTAAGAACCGGTAAACTACGTATTTTAGATGACATCGAGGATGAATTTCATTTTATTCTTTTAAGAATTTTAAAATGTCTTTGCTACAGAACGTTTAGGCAGAAGCACATCAAGAAATTTATAATACAAAACAAAGTGTTTTCAAGCTAATTAAATTGTTATCACTTAACAATGTTTCACAATTAAACAACTTATGGAAGTACTTAAAATGTTCATCGGAGGTAAGATTAACGTCAGTCTGATGAGTTTTTATCATTACCACTAATAGTTGTATTGTTGTTTTTATGACTCTAGAAGTTGTAAACTTTTCGTATGACTTTATATTTTTATTGCATTTCATTCTGATGAGCCGTAGGGCGCAAGGGTTTAATAAATTGAATTGAATTTCACAAATAACATGGACCTCATATCGAATTATCAAAAGTACCCTCAATTCATTCAAATACAGTATATTTATACTAGTTGGGATAACCATAATTAAATGCTAGTTAAAGAAGTGAATAGACGGGAAAATGGCTTCACGGGTAAGATCCCTCGGGTAAGAGATTTGAATGAGTAAGAACTTTTATCAGGAGTCAGAAAAGTCATCTTACAGGTAGACAACGCAGCTCATTTTGACAGCCCTCTCTCCTCCGGTGGCACGATTGTCGTCATCGGACCACGTGACGACGTAGCTCATTAACTCCCAGGCCGAGCAAAGAGGACGTTTTTTAAAGCCCAAAATTTACAAAATGAGCTTTTAATTTGTGTATTTGGATAAAGATATCGATAGTTGCCCGTTGATCATGCATTTTCTTGTTTTCTTTCCATTGTCTTTGCGTGATTACAAAATATTTTCCATTCGCATGTTGCAAGTCACCATGAAACATTTCCTTATTAGGTAATCCTAATGCTTATCCTGATGCTTGAATCATATCCAAAACTCAGTTATCATGTGATAAACAGATGATCGAAATTAAAATATGTTATGAAATTAACCAATCACATGAACTGTTACTGACTTTGACCTTTTTCCATCTTTTTCTGACACTAAAAAATGTTCTACACTTGTTGACTCTTGATGAAACTTAACTTACACTCAATAACTCAATATTATATCTCCCTATCCTTTTACTCTTTTGATTCCGTTTTAATTGTTATCTGTAATTAGTGAAAGTGTAAGTCATTCGCTTTACAACAGTAAAGATTGTGATAGTAAAGTTTAAGATTGTGCATTTCACCACTATTTGTTTTTTATTGTAAAATCCAACTTTTTAAGTTGCAAATAAATACATATTATTATGATCAACAGCAACATAAACCCTGCTGCTTTATTAAACAGGTTCTAAAAAATTTCGTACATCTGTTTCCACATGTACTGCCTATCACGACCACGAGTTGGCTAGAGTGCACATGAACTTAATGGAGGCTCACAGTTTGAGTTTTTTTTATCAAAATGAAATAAAATGAAGAAAGAATTCAACTCGGTCTCGGACTGGACAATACCTATCAAAGCTTCAACTGGATGAAAGAGACCGCCTTACTTTGCTGTTTCGTAATGCACATGTTATTGCCAAAAACAACAGGTGATTAAAAGATTTTTTTATGGACATACATTTGATATTACTAGCTACACGTTCTTCATACTTGTATTGATTTTAGTCCTTGTGTCGTTCTACCATGCCCTTTTCATTAAGTAATAAAAAACTTTTACAATCTTTATCTTTCAATTTATTTTTTCCAAAGTTTATGAAATATATGGAAAACATTTTATATTCGATTTATTGTCGATGATTGAAATGACAAAAAATACACCAGAAAACAAATAATTTTACGTATTTCTATAATTTTACTTTGGTCTGACAGAACTTTCAAGCTTGTCACACCGAATATCTAACAGATTTATGGCCTTTGTAAAGTCTGTAAACCATTGAAATACTCGATGCAATAAATACTAGGGAGGGGTGGGGGATCCAGTAACCTGTTATAATATCTGTTTATTCATTTTAATTAGGAGTCATTTTAATTAGGAATATTCTTCCACAGCTGTGTANTTACAGGCACTTTCGAATTTGTTACTAAGATAAGATTTTTAAGAAAGTTTGTAGGTGCAATAAAAATTCCACTCACTACATTTGCAATCATCTGTGATTGAAATATACACGTAAGGTGTTGATATTATCTATGACATATTTTACCTTTATCAACCAGCGGTTCATACAAATGTTTTTTTCTATATGTAAACAATTGCCATATGTCACATTAAAGTAAGATAAACAAATAAATGTCCTAAAGACACTAACCCACATACTCTTTTCCAACTCACCTACAACCTCTCCAATGCTAGCCAAACTTATTCTGCGCATCAGGCGCCTTTGTTTTCCTTTGCCGACAGCATATTGGTCACCGGTTGCCATTTTTTAAAGCTAAAAATAGAATTTTAAAATTGGGCCAATTAAATTTGGCATTTCCCAAAATATAGCACTGTTCATTTAAATGCTGATCAAAATAAAAACAACAGATCGCTGCTCAGCTCTGGCACTTTTCCAAATTACATATTCGACGAAAGTTTAGAGAAATCTTCAGTGCGTTTTGACCCTAAGAGTAGGCTGAATGCGTTTGAGTTGTAAAAAACGGACAATGCAATTTCGCACCAAGTAACAGGGTTACGTGGGCACCTATTTCACGGCACGTAACTCACCTACTTTTCTTATAGTCAACAAACTAATCTGTAAATATTATGTAAGTTTTCAAGGTCACGCACAACCCTTTAGATGAAGCACAGTGTACACACGGAGAACACCCATGGAAAACAGACTTTCGCCGCGTTTTCAATACTTTTGGATTTTTTAATGTCCAAAACGTACAACGTTTACTTAAATATTGTAGCGATTTTTTATTCCCTCCAAAGATGATCTAGGGAAGAGCCGTTCAGATGGATACACTGATGCTCGTTGTTTTGCGTTCCTGACACCGGCGTTAAACAAGTTACAAGAAACAAGTTTTTTAAAAGTTCATAAACATGTAATTCAAACTGCAACTGTAAACCGTAACAATAAAGCGAAAGAATAATGCAACATCTCTGAAGTCAGTTTGAAAGTCAGTTCCTCATAATGTCCACACAGAGAGCCATGTTACGCTCGATCAATTTCACACTTAAGTCTTAAAGCTCAACTGCAATGTTCTCTCTTTAAAAGTAAAGTCAACACGATTACTTAGTCCACTTAGAATGTACGTGCACAGTTTCTCTCCTTCACTACGGATCCGGTTCACTGTACTTATGGGAAAGTAACGAGCTCGGTATCTGAAACTCGGCCCTCAGGAAAGCGGGATTGCGACGGTCAACACATAAGTTCGCATCACATACTAGTAACTAGCTTGCTGTACTTCTAGAGGTAGCGGGCACGGTATCTTAAACTCGGCCCTCAGGAAAAGCTAGATCCCCACGGTTTCGGCTCGGCTGTCTCTCCTACAGGCTCGGCTGGTCGGCTGTTTCGGCTGGATACTCGGCTGGTCTGCTGTCTCGGCTGGATAGTCGGCTGTCTCGGCTGATCGACTGTATCGGCTGGACACTCGGCTGGTTGGCTGGACACTCGGCTGGTTGGCTGGATGCTCGGCTGGTCGGCTGTCTCGGCTGGAAAGTAAAGTCTCTCTATTGCAGTGATAGCACACCTCGGTAAAGCCTCATCGGCGTCTTACCATTAGGGAGGTCAGGTCACACCGCTCACGCGAAAACGAAAAATTCAACCTCGCTGTTTGTTTTTCATCATACCTTCCAAGATTTGGCTCCTATGATAAATGTGAAAACATATTTAAAAAGTGCATTGAATGTCCTTTTTAACAATATGTGTAACAATGTATCATTTCTCCGTTGTAAGCCTCCAGCCACGAAAATGCTGTGAGAAATCGCCAGTGATTTCACTTCCTCGTTTGGTTTCCACTATCTACGAATTTTGCTCAACCTGCGCGTTTCGCGCCATTTTTCCAAAAGCTCCTTACGGCGTCCCGGATGTTATGTCCTCGTATTTAGCCACATATTCGTGCAGAGAATGAGCCAAGCGTTCGAATGAGGGGTTACAGAAGATGATTTAACCGAAAACAGCAACCACAACTCTCGGTTCAAATAAGTTTTTTACTTATCATTTTTTGGTAAGACAGCCGTTAACAGCCGTTAGAAAATCAGTGACTTTGATCTTACCGCAAACAAAATGGCGGACGCACCAAGCTGTTCTGCTGGTGGAAAAGTAACTGCACTTTCAGCACCCAAAGAGGATCAAGATATCAGAATATCTAATCAGAAAATCTTTGAATTGTTCACGAAACCCAAGGATATTGATAAAACTTCTGCAATTTAAGAATATAGAGTTTATTTTATTTTTCAAACAAAGTATGAAATTACGTAAGATATTGATGGGCCTAATGCTTTTTTTCACCTTGAACTCGCTATTAGTGATCATAAAAAGGGGAATCTTAATTAAAATCACGGAGAAATGCAATAACTCTATTATCGTAAATGACAGCCAAAGCAAGTGAAGAAAAGTAGCATTTATTTATTTTTTCTCAACAAAATAAAAAAAGAACAATTCCTAAAACTGCCATTACGTTATGGGGGGGGGGGGGGGGAGGTTCAACTTGCCCCAGTTAGCCCCAGGGTTGGGGCAAGTTGGCACCCTATACGAAAATGAAGTAAGTATCCCATGTAAATGCCCTGAAATGCATTTTTACACATTTTTTATTTATTAAATTGATTTTTTGAGAGTCTTTGATGAATATATAGTGTAAATGAGGCAGATTTATCGAGATTTCAGTACGTCACGCTGTATTTGTTGCAAGAACCAAAATACAGACTTGACATTTAATATGGAATTTTTTCCAAATCATTTTTCATAAGTTTTTTCCTATTTTGCTCACTGATAAATAAAAATAACGATTAAAATTGTGTTTTAATAACTTTTAATTATCTCTTTGATGTCACTGTGACATCATTTCATTAATTGAATTCGCCAGTGAAGAAAAGAAAAATACATTGCCTATTCTATGTCATACAACAACCATTAAAAACGTTTTTTTTTTATCTCCATATTGTCCTAATTATCGTCTGTAAAAGAGTTACTCGCCCCACAAAGGAGCCTCATGTCAGTGATTAGCCCGACCTCTCCTGGCTGCTACCAGGGCTCTCAAGCGGCAAGACATTTCTTGGGATAGGTTTTTTGAGTTCAATCTGAAATAACATACCAGGCATCGGTCAAAACATGTCCAATTTGGTCCAGTTTTGTTGTAGGACATGTAGGCCGTTGATTCGGCGAGTAATGGCCTACCAACATATTGTCTATGTGGTTCAAATATGGCGATTTTGATGACCAAGGTAGCTGCTTATTCCCTTGGTTCTGCAAGTTATCTACTATTAAAAGTGCTCTGTGTGAACCGACAATCTCACCGTGCAGCCTAAAATTCAAAGTAAGCCCCAATGATAGACAAATGGTTCCCAGATTATTCCTTCATTTGATCTGGTTCAGGTTTTTATCGATGCCTACCATTGGTGTTTCGGCACCAATGTGGTATCCACTCCAAATACTGACGCTGTCAATGACCCTAGTCACTTCATATGCGGCAGACGCCTCGCCGTAGACCTCATCTGGATTTCTGTAAACTCTGTTTTGACTACTTGAGCGATACAGGTGAAATCTGACCTCAATAAAGAAAGCCACGAGGTTTCAGTGTTCAACCCAGAAACGGTAATGGTCCCCATTTCATTAGAGAAACAGACGACGATGTTTTACTGTTTGCCGTGGAGGTCTTGGAGGTCGTCTGGTATCCTAATCTGCTAAAACCAGTTTGATGTTCGCTAAGGGCCTTGAAAAACGCATTTTTGTGGCAATTTAGCCCTCGTTCTGAACGGACTGGGTGTTTTTTGTTTAGCTGCAGCACCATATCCCGAAAGACGAGTCCTGTACCCTGGTGGTAAGATTTCGGTACATTGGGTGAGACCTCAGTCTATAGCTAGGTACATCAGTCTGGGCATTCCTCTTTAAAAATGTGCGGACCGTTCCGTTTGGCGCAATAATCTGTCTGGCAATGTCTGTCTTTTTTGCGCCATTCTGCCACAGATTAACAATTCTGTAATACACTGCTTAGCTCATTTTACGCTCTGCAAAACCGACCGCTTATATGCAAAATTTTTAATTCTTTTATGCAGCAGTTGCCGATATATGGATACTTTTTTGACAGAACCATGCTTTGCCAAAGCCAAGCTTTGGCCAGCCCAAAGGACTACTACCCAATTAAATCACTGCATATTACACAATGCAGCAGCGCAACAGGCATAGTAGTCAGTTTATTGGTAGCGATATACCTGACTACACACTTCTCCATTCACATATCTTATAAGAGATCGGAGTTTTTTTAAAAAAGAACGCATTTTTAACCAAGGCATACCTTCAAAACTGAAATATTCCATATTAAATGTCAAGTCTGTATCTATTAATAAAACTTGTTTTGTTTTAATTAAGAATACATTAATAATGGTATAAAGCAAGTTTTTAATGAGTGAAAACGAATAATAAATTTTCGTTTTAAAAGAAACTAACAAATTCAGTTTTAAACTGGTAGGGGAGACCGGGGCTAGTTGGACCCCGGGGTAAGTTGGCCCCCCCGTCATTTTATGAAAAAGTAACTACGAGGTAAAGAAATTGGCCACATACTCTTGTAAAGTGACCGTAGCCTACAATGCTAAGGAAGTGTCGGCCGTTAAAAAGTTTTAATTAAGCGGTGAGTCCAAATAAACTATTTTTGCACCTAAAAGTAATTTTGTTTAAGAGATTTAAAAATCTATTTTCATAGGCTTTTGATCGAATATAAGATATGTATAGGGCATCAAACTGACGCTCATTGTTTCAAGTTTCACAGAGATGTATCATCGTTGCTCATTCTAGCACCATAAATGGCTGCCATCCCTTAAAATAAATAATGTGCACCCGGGGCTAGTTGGCCCCCTCGACTCGGGGCAAGTTGGACCCTCATATTACCCACAATCCTTTGCGCGCAACGCTGTTTGAAATAAACAAGAAGTTGTAACTTCTTGAAATAAACAAGTTGGTGAAATTGACAAAGCTTGCCGGAGTTAACCGTCTGATTGATTTTTTAAAATTTGCTCTCTAGTGTCTTTTCGAAAATTTATATTAGAAATGTTCTGTTGATTGTATGTATTAGAAAGCAAATCCACTGGACTTTCCTTAGAAAAACATTTATTTTGCCTTAATTCATTGTAAGGTGATTTTATTGTATTTATAGTGTTATATGTGGCCCCAAGGGGATTTTCCACCCCTCCCATTGTTGAAACAAACTCAATGGTTTAAAACTGAATTTATTACTTTCTTTTAAAACGTAAATTTATTATTAGTTTTTATTCATTAAAAACCTGCTTTATAACATTATTAATTTATTCTTAATTAAAACAAAACAAATTTTATTGATAGATTTTTTTGTTCTTGCAACACATCCCCCCCCCCCCCCAACGTGACGTACGGAAACCTCAATAAATCTGCCTCATTTGAACTATTTATTCATCAAAGACTCTCAAAAATGAATTTAATAAATTAAAAATGTATAAAATGTATTTCAAGGCGTTTATATGGGATATATACTTCATTTTCGTATAGGGGGGCCAACTTGCCCCAACCCTGGGGCCAACTTGCCCCGTGGCGTCAACTGCGTTTTTTGTCAAATTGTGAGCCATCTGGCATTATATTTGAAAAATAATGGTGTTACATACGTAGCTTAGTTCATAGGGCTTACTTTGAAACCGGTTTTGTTACTCTAACCCATTCCTAGTTGGCTCTACAAGGCCAAAAGTGTCTAACTGGGCCAACTAGCCCCGGTCTCCCCTAATTATTTAACAAACCATTGAGTTTGTTTCAACAATGGTCTCTAGCTCTGTTGCGCGCAAAGGATTGTGGGTAATATGAGGGTTCAACTTTTGCCCCGAGTCAGCTCAAAATTTTTGCCACGAATTCCCGATTGATCAAGAATTGCAAGAACTGACTACGATTATATACGAATCTGTTAGGAACTTCACGAACTGATTACGATTCAACCACGAATCCTGAAATTTGTCAATTCATGGCGATTCGTGGGATTCGTGGTCTTTGTGAAATAGGGACATTAGCATTGTAGGCTACGGTCACTTTACAAGAGCATGAGGCCAATTTTTCTTACCTCGTAGTTACTTTTACATAAATTGACGGGGGGGGGGGGGGCAACTTCCCCCGGGGTCCAACAAAGTTCTTGTCAAAATGATGAAAGTGACCATCTCAAAATGATGTTAGCACCTCGCAAAAAAAAATTTACTGGTCAAAATGATCCTTCCATCTTTTTTGTACAAACGGCGTTCCATAAAATCCAAGTTTTTTGTATTAAAGTGTTGTTACACTTTCCAAGCGATGTCTGTGCGGTGCACGCATAATACCCGTAAATCTCTTCTCGTGCGACATAACAATAGTGAAGATTTTTACAACTTAGTTTAATTCACATTATTACCGTGGCAAACGTATTTTAGGATTTAGGTAACGCGCGTGATGGTTAAGAAGTACGATTAAACTGATTCGGATCATATAGTGATGCTTAGACACAAACGTATTCCATTTTTAGTCATTTAATCACGATTGAAAATTTAATCCACTCACTTTTCTTTCTATTTGTAGGTATACAGAGTAGGCCTACGCCGCACAAATCTGAACTTGTCGACATCGTGTGGCTGTTGCATGCTTTGGTGATGTAAATCAATCTATAGATAAACAAAAAATTGTTTGTAATACCTACGATTACACTGGGGTAACTTTTCGTCGTGGTTTTTGTTTTGAAAAGAAAAACGCAAACGAACATACAAGGTCGCAAGTTAAGGAATGTGTTCCGTGAATGTGTTCTGAGAAAGGGAAGGTTTTATCTTGATTTTTGTTTTTATCTTGGTTCCTAGTTTCAATTTGCGTTTTCATGAAGAAAATATGACCAACATACTTTGTTTCAGCTTTTTTAAAACTTATAATCATTTTTACAAACACGTGTATGAGAGGTACATGTAGGTACATGTATAAAGCCGAGAACTATTAAGTTGGCACTATTAAGTTGGCATGCTTTATTATTAAAACTAAAATGTAAAAGTAAATATCGTTCTTTTTTACAAATTCACAGCATGTTGAATCTTTTCATATGACAAAACATTGGTTACGTTTGTATTTGTGTCTTTTTAATGACATAAGTACAACAA
Source organism: Lingula anatina (assembly GCF_001039355.2). The sequence goes on from NW_019775972.1 coordinate 25,008, forward strand.
ACCCATGCTATCTAGGGATGTTTAAAGAAGTCGAAGAGCGCCAGAGAGGGAACGGGAACAAATAGTTAACAAAGAATTAACTGATATAGCCAAAAATGCAAAACTCGGGGTGGAGTATGTTTTGCCATCTTTCACGTCAACTGAAGTATATTCAATAAAATTTAAGATAAACATATTTGCGTAAATGAATTTCAAGCTTTTTGAGTCATAAGTGGGATGGGTGGGTTTCACGATACGTTTGTCAATCTGTGTAAGACCGTCCCGCTGTCTGATTAAAAGCTCGTCTGGTTCTAGCCTCTTATATATTTCGTTCTAACGCCCCGTGTTTGTTACATTAAGAATTTCCTAATTGAACTGCTTCAGTTATGATGATACATAAAATTGAATATATATATATATATATATATATATATATATATATTTAGATAAGATAAAAGGGCACTTTACACATCTTTAGTTTATCTGCTTTTCAAAATTTAGAAGACGTACTCTACACCTGATTGCATCATCTGGATTTATATCAATCGTGTTTTCGGGTGGTCGGTTCATGCCTTGGTTTTAAGCAGAGTGATTTGACGTTTCAGTCTTACAGTTCTGATCTGATATGAGATAACTGTTTGTACAATGTAGTATTTGTTGCTTGTTTGGTGCGAGGCGTCTCCTAAAGGAATTTATTGTTTACTGGCATATGTCTGTTTATGTTAAATAAAGCAATGAAAAGGTTTTTTATCTCTTAAATGTGCGTGTATATGCTTTGGTGTCTAGATTTATCCTAAGAAGTAACAGAAAAAATATTTTCAAATAAATAGTTTATTAATGAATAACTTAAAAAAAACTTCAACAGATCTACATGGCATTTGCCAACTTAAACAAAAAGTTGTCCTCACTCTCGAAAACAATTGGAAATATACCCAAAGTATATATGTACACAATTTTCTTGTATAAAAATAGCTTATTTTCAAAAAACATTTAAAATGTATACAAACTATCTGTACCTTGTAAAATGGCTACAGTATGAAATCTTAAATTAAAAGTGCATTTTTTATACCAGATTCCATTAAATGTCTTACTGAAAACACCACACACCATATATATATATATATATATATATATATATATATATATATATAATTTATATATATCATTTATGTGTAAGTAAAACACTCTATTTACAACAATATACACGTATATAAATAAATTTGTGGCACTTTGTTTTAAATCAGCATATTCCACACATTACAAACAATTTTGATATGTTGTATTTCTTTGAATGATTATCAAGCAAATCCTATCATCAAAACTAGTTTAATTTGCCATGAAAAGGAAAACATTTAAAAACAACTGAGAAATAAAAATGAAACACGTATAATGTGGTATGTATTCAGTTTGATTTTGAGCAACAACTGGGATATTAACACTGTACAAAATTAATAATTCCTTTTGCATGCCTGCATTCTAGCTGCAGTAGAATAACTCAGTTATAACTGTGGAATCAGAATCTCAATTCAAAAGGCATTTTTCCTTTCAATTTTTACACACCATTCACAAATTTCAGATTATTTTGTAATTTCTCTGTAGAGTTTCTGTTTAATTTATGACATCATACTTGTGTATGTACAAGTTAAAAGAATATAAGGCACAACTATCAAAAGCTATAAAGCATGTCTACCTTATCTGTCTACTATATACTACAAAATGAAAGCCCCATGGCAGTTTAGGGTAGATTTTCAATTCTACAATGTGTACAGTACTCTACCTAATGTAATATCTCACTCATCTAAAAATCTTTAATAAAATAAATATCATTTCTCCCATAGACGGCTAAAATCCATACAAAATTCTTGGATAAGAATATATTTAAAAATTCTTGTTCATTTTCATTCTCAAGGTGTTTCTTAAATTAGTAGTTGTTGGTGAAAGTTTTTTTCTTTCTCCTAAAAAAATCCACCTGTCAGTGTTTTCTCCAAGAGTGATAAGATATGGATATCACACAGAGAATGTGCATTTAGGTTATTTTCTTTTATATTGGTGAGAATTTTTCCTTTCACGCTTTCTCTGTTCAATCCTGGACATAATGGCCGTTGCACTCAATGGTTCGAAAGGTATTGTGTTCAACTCAGGGACCTCCCATTCCAATGTCCCTAGTCCCGATGTTTCGGTTCTGGTGCGCTGCCTGGAAGTTAAAGCTGCTTCCACTGTTCTCTCACTGCGCAGCAGTATATCTCTGGCATAGCCGGAGCTCAGGTACGAGGTGTTTCTGGATGGTGAGGGGGACCTGTATGGGGACTGGCTTGGGGCTATCTCATAAGCTGGGTAATCAAAGTCTGTATTATATGTGGGTTCGTTTCTGTAGTTCAGTGAAGATGGTGAGTGGTAAGATGCATCCCAACTGAAACATTAAAATAATATAAGTTATCTAAAGACTTTCCTTTTAAGTTGTGAACAGGTGTTCCTTAACAGCAGATTAAATGTGTAGACAACTAAATATGTCCTGACTAAATGCTGATGTATGAATGATGCTGACAAAAGCCCAATTTACATACTCCTATCTAAATTATTTTTGAAATATGTTTTGTAAAAATTATAATAACAATTGGAAGTCAGTACCTTCCACATTTCTTTAAAATATCTTGTCCAATTTCCTTTCACAATATTATCTATATTGTCTGCATCAGTGCTCACCTTTGCTCTCTTCCATCATCGCCATGGTAACCAGTAAATTCCTGACTTTCACTGTGATGTAATCCAGGGGTGTCAAGGTGGTACTTTTTACGCATAGCCTCAATTTCATCATCTATCTCCTACAACGCAAATATTTATAAATCATTAGAAGTGACAAAATAAAATCTATTACCGTAAGTGTGAATCACAGTTAAGATCTGATTGTTGAGGAATTTAATGCATTCTGTGATTAATTTTAGAAGGCCAAGCTGCCAGAAGGAACAGCAAAGAGAAAAGAGAACTTATATCATGCAGATAACAAGCACGTGGCTGATGATGTATGGTTTAAATCAAAACACTGAAATATTGTGGATACACTTAAATACTATGGTTACTTAAAAGCTTTTAAATAATTGACATATTTGACAATTTTGCATCCAGACCAGGTAATTTTTTAAGGTATGTGTAAATTTTGTTTTAAAAATGTTGGAGTTTTTAACTTATATTACATGGGTACTATATTACTGTAGGGATATTGCAGTGCAGAAATATATAGTTTATACAAGCTGAACACAAAAATGGCACTTATTAGAACAAAGTGCAACAAATCAAACACAAATACCCAGGGGGGAACAAAACCCTAGACCCAGTAAATAAACTTTACATTCTTACAATACAGAACACGAAAAAAGATTTTAAAACTAAATTCAGGATGTGGGCAACTACATGAACAACTGGATTCTGCAAAATATATTTTTGAAAAGCATATGTCTCTTTTCAAAGTAATTTAATAAAATTGACCATTTTTCTATACATTTGAGATAGGGATTCAGACTTAAAAACTGTGTAGAAATGAAAACCCCATTGCAGGTTAAGTGTGCCAAAATATACAGTTCTAAACTACTGCTCTAAAGATAACAAGTGTAAGCATGCAGCAAATTCCAAACATCCACCAATCAATAAATGCATATGAATATTGACAAATTATACATATGTCAGGGTAGAAACTGCAATTTGGTAGAGTCAGCAATGCTAGAGGTAGGGAGAAGTGTCAATCAGTGTTCACTAGTGTAGACAGAACACTTCTATTGGTTTGCATGTTTGGATGTATACCAGTTTCCACCATGAATATATATATATACTACCACCCAGAGTTTCAGCTTCCCGTCAAATAAATCTGAAACACGGGGTGACAAGCACAGTACACAAACACAATACAATTCAAACCAGGTGCAAAGGGGGATGCCATCACCAAAGAAATCAAACCATCATAAATAAACTACAACACTTCAGTGATGTACCTGATAGTATCCTGTAAATTTACTAGCTGAGACCTGTAATTCAACATGGAAATGCAAAAGATGGGTTATTTGATCTAACATAAAGTGACAATAGCAGTTAAAAGACAATATATCTAAATGATAGACAACAAAAGCCATTCTATGTGTTTAACATAAATCTGAAAGTTACTTTAGACTGAAGACATTAAAAGCAATAATAAAATAACGTGACAGTTTTTATGGAGAGGGTTACTTTATGCAAGTTGATCAAAATTATAACAACGTGAAAAGCACATAATGAATCTCTACACATAAATGCAGTTTTAAAAATTGTATGAACAAAAAGAAGCAACTACAACAAAATAATTAACAAAGTGGTATATAAAAGATGACAGTAAAAGCAAAGAAGTGATTTTCAAATGCAAAGTAATGTTAACAAGATAATCTATCATTTAATTTTAACTTACTACACTAATAGTATCTTATTTTCTAGTTTTTTTTTCTATGTCACTTAAGTGTGAATTATATGTTTTTCAGCTATTTTTTGTTTTCCTAGAAGACAATAAAATGGATCACACATTGAACTCCAAAAGTATCAGACATTAGACATCAGAAGTTCAGAGCATTAAACTACTTACCCTTTCTCTTCTTTCCTTATTTAACTCATCATCATAATAATCATTCCTGTCATAGGAGAAATATGATGATGATGATGCTCTAGGCTCAGGTCTGGCTGACCATGAACTGAAATGATAACAGGATAAAATTTATTAATACATAAAAATACACTACATTATCAAAAATTGTTATGGAATTGAAAAATCAAAAACAATTCAATATCATATTGAAAGTTAATTTCAGGGATGACACATGCAAACAAAGACCCAAATGCGTAGAGACGAAAAACAAATTAATGCCAATGATTGTTACCTGCTATCAGATGATGCCTTGGGTCTAGGTACAGAGTATTTCTCTCTTGGAGATTTCTTCAAACTTTCATGGGCCTTTTCAATTTCTGCCCTGCTCTGTCTCCTCATCTGCTGAGTTTCTAAGAGCAAGCTCTCTGTCTCATCGTGAAGTGATCGTACAAAGGTGAGGACACTGGCCTGATCAGAGGTGGGAAGATTTCGCCTGGCAACCTTGGGGCTTAACACATCTCCAACCACATCTTTCCTGAAGGTATCCTTTGGTCTGTATGCTGTGGTGTCTTCACTATCTTTGACTGTATAGCTTCTGTATGAGCCTACAGAATGAGAGCTCACCGATGGAGAGCTGTAGAATGGCAGAGTGACAGAACTCTCCGTGCTAGGCAGAGAGGGCAGTGGTGGTCTTGTAATTCCATAGTCTCTCTCAGGTTCCAGGTGATGAAGTCTATAGTTGTTGTTGTTGTGACATTCATGGAGATGCACATTTTCAGGATGCTCAGGGGATAGTTTTCTCGGAGGTTCTCTGTGATATAGCAGACGAGATGTACTTTTTGCTGATGGTCCACTACTGGCATCATCTGCTGGATACGGTCTGGGTGTTGTTGACTTGTTCTGATTGGCATCAGGGTTCAAATTTGTTGAATATTGCCCTGATGCATATGACACAGTCTCCTCTCTAGGCGATCTTGAACGTGACCTTGACCTGGACATTGAACTTGGAGAAATTTCCAAACTTGCTGCGAGTGAGTTGTTGGCCACATTTACAGATGTGGCAGTAGAAGACGGTGTTGATGTTGTGGTCTCCTTGTTGGTTTTTACCAAATCTTTTCTCAGTTTTGCTAAATGTTGGAGGTAATGCATTGGGGTCCAGTAGCCACCAGATTCAGACATTTTAATGCTACTAGTAATACTGCTTTTCCTTGATGAGGATGGAGGTCTCTGACTGCTGGTTTCGCTGACTGTATCACCTTTGTCCCAGCTGTGGTCACGGCCATGCTCATGATGTTCATGATCAGTTCCGTGATCACGTCTAGCAGGACTAGGGCTTTTGGTGCTTTCATAACTCTTCTGTTCTCTTTCTCGTTCTACTTTAAATACTTCAATTTCAGCTTGCCGTCGTATTTTGGCCATTTCACTCCTCACAAGGGCTCTGGGTTTTCTGCCTTTGTGTCTCTCCTTTTCCAAATGTCGAATCCTTTTCTCAATGCTCTTCTTAGACTCCTCCAACTGAGTGCGGTATTTCTCAAGGTACTCTTCAGTAATTTCTGTTAGGTGCTGTGCACCTGTTTCAAATTTGAACATTTCTAATGGCCTGTCATCATCCCAGTTCTCTTCTAAAGTTTTCAACAGAATGTCTGTTTGTCCAAATGCATAATTCAACTGAGCTTCAGCCAATTCCACATAAATCCTTGATGGAACATAATCCAAAGCAAGGAGACTTATAATACGTAACCTTTCTGTTCGCAATTTTTCCATTTCGTCAAGAATTTGTTGATGACGTTCTTGATCATCAGTTCCAATAGATTCATCAAGGTGATCTCTGGGTGACAAAGACAAGTCAAGATCTGTTTGTGTGAAATCATCAGTGATATTCAAGGATGTATCTGCCTGTGTACCCTCACTGAGGAAACTTATTCTGTCACTGGTAGATTCAGACACACTCACTGTAGTATTGCTTTCGCTTTCCTTGCTATTATCCATTTCTTTCTCAGATACAAAGCCACCATATGATGTAGAAGTAAGCACATCAGCAGTTGTTGTATCTGGCCCTATGGCAGAGGTTGCTGTATTCACCAATGTACTTCTTTGTATAGGAAGTTGGGCAGCAGGAGAAGGGGTGCTTGTTGTTTCTACATCGCAATATTCTCTACCATCTTCTTCATCAACTACACCTGATATATCTACACCTCCAAGCCCTCTATTTGAAGTGTTGACTGTGAAATAACTATCACCTGTGGTCAAATGTTTGACCTGGGTTGTGTCTGATCTCTCGCTATGTGACTCATCTGATGTTCTGGTCAATTCATCTGATGTTTCATGTGATGTTAGTTCAGCATTTTGTGACAAAATTGAACTTGTTGATGTAACAACCATTGGCAGTCCAATATTAAAGTCTTTAATTTGAGATCCACTGATGACTATGGTTGGCAGAGTCAGGCTGGTTGTTTGCATTGCTGTGGTCACTACAGACGACAAGTCAACTGTAAAATACAATACAGCAGCCTGTTAGTATCATATGAAGAAATTATTTATGAATATCTATTTAATACAAATTGTTAAGTATTCTACTATTCCTTAATCAATCTATCCATCAATGAAATGGAAATAATGCTTGCAATTCATTTGAACTAAACTTCATTTTTACAACAGGAGTACACGTTATCTTCCTGAGCTCTATCTAGACCATATTGCAACCAAAACAGCTTAAAGCCCAATGTCAGAAAATCAAATAAATATTTACCAGGCATTGACACAATAGGCTCCATTGGTGATTTTTGCTGAATTGTGTCATTCAGATCAGGCATTGTTGGTGTAGGACTCATCCACTTTCTTCTGCTGGTAGATCTTGATTCTCCTGTTCGCCTCAGCAGAGCCATCATCAGAGCATGTTCTTTCCTAAGGGCCTCAATATCTGGTGGAGTGATGGTGTACTGTGGCATTTCAACCTCAACAGTACCAGCGCTGGGCCTTCTAGGAGCAGTGCTTGGTGTGGAAAGAGATGGTGGTTCAGACTGATGTTCAGTCTCAAAAGAGTGTTCATCAGTAGCAACTGCTGTTGTTGTTGCTGCCATATCCAGATCAGACTGGGAACTCAGCAAAGACCATAGTGAGTCTGTTGTTTGAAGGCCCTCACTGACCATAAAGCTAGATGCTTCATTGAGATCTGCTGCACTGCTGACTCTACTCTGGCCTGTGAGCAGAGACATAAGAGAGTCTCCTGTCTGCATGCCAAAACTATTGGTCCTGTTGAAAGGGGTTTCTTCTTCTGTGTTCAAATCAAAGAGTGACCACAAAGAGCGTGTGGTCTGAGATCCAATGCTAAAAAGTGGTCTGGTCTGTAAAGAAACATCAGCTGTGCTTCTCGGTCTGATGAGAAGAGATTCAATGGACTGGCTGGTTTGGGAGGCAAAACTACCCCAGCCTCTTGGTATGTCTCTTTCGATGGTTGAGAATGTAGAATGCCAAGACGAGTCTGTCTGGAAGCCTTGTGATCTCTGCTGCCGGGTTTTTCTTTGAGTCTTGTCTTCATTTGAAACTCTACCAGTTCTCATAGATTCAATGATGTTGCCTGAAGAATCTCCAAACATTTCATCATTGCTGAGATACAGTCTTTCTTCAGAGGAAGAGATGGAAGTCTTGCTTGGGGCAGACTGTTGGAAGAGAAGACTGGAAGAGAGATCAGTGATGTTTGATGGTAAACTGGCTGATCTCCCTCTAGGAGTAATTGGGGATGGGACTTCAATAGACTGGTCTGGGGTATGCCTCTTAGATGAATGTTGTAAGGTTTGACCTCCTTCAAGATCTTGTGAGGAGGCATTTGGAGAAAATTCACTATTGTCAGGATACTTCACTGAAGATTCGGGTTTTCTGGACTTGGAACCCTGGGTATCATGTGAGAGCAGTTGATCAGGTATTGAAACTTCAGAATCCTCTTGGTTTGCAAATGTATTATTTGCTAAATCCACATGGCCTGCTGGCTGTGGTGATTCTGATGCTGTATCTGACTTTATTTCTCTACCATACTCTGCATTTTCTCTTTCTTCCCTGTACACTGGCTGATCCTGGCTGCTCTTATCACCTCCCTTGTTTATTTGGGGAATGTGAACTCCCTCTAACATACCCTTGGCTGCAACACCAATTTCTGTCTCACCTTGTTCCACAGATGGTATTTCATTAACAGGTGAAGACCTACCGGATGTTTCTGCCTCTTCACCTGAGTCATTCTGATTAGCATGAGTTGAATTAACAGTCTGGAATGGTGCTAATTCATCCATAGGGGGTGAGTTTTTGCTTGTCTGAGTGTTAAAACTGTTTGTTGTTTCTTTCTGGCAAGATACTCTATCACCTGCCTGAGCTGACACATCAGATGAAGCAGGTTGAACTTCATTAACAGGAGATGGCTCTCTACTTGTCTGGGTGCTGAAGCTATGGACTGACTTCTTTGGTTTTTGTTTCTTGTTCGAGTCACTGTCATCTGCCTGTGTTGACATGTCACTCTGTGATGGTCTCATCTCTTCAACTGGAAAAGGTTCTCTGCTCGTTTGAGTACTGAAGTTGTTTGTTGTTCTCTCAGGCGTTTGGTCCTTGCTGGCGTCACTATCGTCTGCTTCATTTGAGATGTGAATTTGAGCCAATCTCATGTCACTCTGTGATGGTCTCCTCTCTTCAACAGGAGATGGTTCTCTGCTTGTTTGAGTACTGAAGTTGTTAGTTGTTCTCTTGTCTGATTGGCTCTCATTAGAGTCTCTGTCACCTGCCTGAGTTGACATGTGAACTAGAGCAGGTCTTGTCTCATCAATGGGAGATGATGCTCTGCTAGTCTGTGTGCTCATGCTATGACTTGTAACTTCACTAGCCTGATTTGATAATGGTGGGGAATATCTTGCTGGAGTAGTGTCCAACAATGGAGAAGATGTTCTGCTGGTCTGAGTACTCGAAGCATGGTGTGTCAAAAGTCCTCTTTGTGATGCTTCATCCAATGTATCACTTCCATCTGTCTGGGTTGACATGACATTCTGTAATGCTTTGACTGCAGTATTTTCTGACACAGGAGAAGAAGCTCTGCTTGTCTGGGTGCTGAAACTGTGACTCCTAATAAATTCCCTTTGAATTTCTTCCTTACTTGAATCACTTTCATCTGTCTGGGTAGACATGGATGTCTGCGAAACTTTAGATGTTATATCTGGCAATGGAGAAGAACCTCTGCTGGTTTGAGTACTAAAGCTACAGTTGATCACTTGATGGCTGCCTCCTTCATTGCTAGAATCAGCCTCCTCTGTCTGTGTACACATGACACCTTGTAATGTTTTAACTGGAATAAAATCTGCAACAGGTGAAGATCCCCTGCTTGTCTGCATATGTGAACTATGGCTTGTCATATCTAAGTCTACTTTGTTCATCAATTCAGTCTCTTCTGCTTGGGTAGAAATGTCCATCTGTAGGACTGCTGTTTGGGTACTGTCTGCAACAGGGGTGGGAGCTCTACTTGTCTGTGTACTAAAGCTGTGTGTTTCACTGGCTTCAGTTTGTGATGTGTCCTCTTTAACAAACTCTTTACATGTTTGGGTTGTACTATCTTCTTGGGAAAGATCTAACAGGGATGAGCCAGTTTGCAGCTGCACTTCTTGGGTTGCTCTCTTGCTTTGGGAGGTATCTAGTGAAGTTTCTCTGTTCTTGAAATAAACTTTCTGAGTTGAAGTTGTATCATCCGACTGAGAGCTATAAAGTAAGTTTGTTTCGCTTGTCAAATGGGCACTTTCATCGGTGGAATCTGTGGGTGGCTCTTTATGCCTATGGTCTTTATTCTGGTCAGCTTTGGTGCATGTTCTAGTCTCTTCGGCTTTCGGAATTGCTTTATCTTCCCTTGAAATTTCTCTCTCAACACTGAGCTCTCTTAGAACACCTGACTGCAGTGATAACCGTCGATGGGCATTCCCTCTACCTGATGTCTCTTTCTCTCTGGTGGCTGTTGTTGTACCATCTTTTTCCAGTCCTTCATGACTGAGGCTCCTAAACATTAGTCCATATTCAAATGACTCAAAGTCAAACATGCGAGCAGCAAGAGAGAGTAAGCTCATGGTGTCATCAGTAGAAGGACTGGTAGCTGGCAAACTCTGGCTAGGGGAAGTGGAAGTGTCAGATAAGTTGGAGGTATCTGACGTGGGGTGCAAAAGAGTAAGTGTTGGTCTTTGTGGAGTTTCTATGGATGGTGATTCTGAAGACATTTCAGGGATATCTGTGTTATCCTCTTCAGTTATTTTGTTGGTTTCTGTGACTCCAGGATGTACTCCTCTCACACCTATATTTGGCTTGGTGATTTGTGAAATGCCCTTTTCTAATGTTGTGGCTGTGAATGGATGCACCCTATTTTCCAGAGAAACTGGTTCTTTATCAGATGTCATAAGCTGTTGCTGATCATCTTCCCCATCACTATATATTGGTGTCACCTCAACCATATACATATCTTCAGTGGCACTAGTAGCATCCTCATCTAATGCCATTTCCACAGCTGCTGAAGCTGCTGCCATCATAAGATCCTCCTCATCTTCATCATAAATGCTTTGGAATCAATCTGATCCTGATGATAATTTGTTCCTTCACCACTTAATCTTTCCACAAGGAAGGTATTGTCATAACTGTTCTCTGAATATTCATTCGAGTAGCCATCAAGTGGTTTTCCAGGAGCAGAAACTGAGAAGCGCTGGTGTGGGTCACTTTGAGTAAGATTTCCAAGTGATGGCCTGTTTTCTGCTTCCACTGATGGCATTTCTGCATGGTCAAATCTCTTGCTTTTGGTATACTTTGTAGTTTGCCCAAGTTGTTGCTGGTGCATGTGATACTCAACTGGGACATTCTCTACTGAGACAGAACTGGTTTCACTCTCAATTCCATATCTAAGGTTTCTTTCAGACAGATGATCATCATTACTTGGTAGAACTGTCTCACCACCTGTACTGACAGGTTCAGTACCAGCCATGTCCTGAACAGGGGACTCAAGGGCCACCGTGTGTACAAGTGAGCTTTGTGATGCTGCTGCTGTTTCATCCGGATTAAAATCTGCACATGGTTGATGTTCTTTGACTATATTTGAAAGGGGATTGTACAAAGTTTTCTCAGATTGTTGATATCCTGGTGTTGGTACAGCTGATGATGTATCTGTGCTGGAATCTCCATTATTGATAGAAGGTGTTTCTTCATCTTGTGGTCTAGGATTATATGCTTTATCTGGGGAGTTCCAGTCGTCTTTCCCATCCTCAAGAGGATTTTTCATGCACTCATCCTTTGCATGTTGTGACAAATGTTTTGTAAAATCAGAACTGAATCCTGGCACTGAATAATGTGTCTCACTTTGTACTGCTGATGGTGATGAATCAATTCTTTCTGATGACTTGGCAAGAGGATTCCATGCCATTTCAAACTCCGATTGAGTTTCTGGTTCAAGTTGTGATGTAGTTGTTACTGATTTCTCTTCTACATTTTCATCTATGTTTTGGTTGTCTGTCTGGAAATTTGCCACACCTTTGTCTGTTCTGTGCAAGTTAACTGAATCTTCATTTTTAACATATCCAGCATCAATAGTAGCTTTTTCCATTTGCTCATACACAACAGTCTCCAAGGGTGTTTGTAGAAGCTGTTCTTCTTCCCCATGCCAAATCTGTGCCTGAGCAGAACTGCCTTGGTTTGCTTGTCTGTCAGCATTGCTTTGTTTATCCATTTGTCTCTCAATGGGTGAAACCTCATCCACCATATTGTCTGCATCTAAGTCACTGGCCTCTAATGTAACCACCTGTTTGGCTCCAATTGCAGTTGCTGCCACTGCTGGTAAAATCTCTTTTAAGGGTGTCAATTCTGTTTGTGTAAAGGCCTTTCCAGCAGATAAATCTCTGTCTTTTAATTCCCTTGTGTCACTTGGTATGTCATTTTCTATTTCCATATATGGTTCAACAGGAGAAACTGTACAGTTTGTGTGAAGGGATTGTTGCGATGACTCAGCAAATGTATTGCCTCTACTTCCAGTTGGTTTCATAAGACCTGTAGGTATTGGTTGATCAACTGATATGCATACAGACATGTCTTGCTGATGGCCACCTGTCTGTTCAGGCACATGTTCCACTGCTGAATCAAAACTCTCTGAAGGTGCTGTTTCACTCAGTGTGTTAGAGATTCCCTGTATATTTAAAGCAGGGCTGAGGTCCCCACAACCAAACCTTCCATCTTCCTGTTCAAGTGCAGGTGTAGCATTGTGTGGCTTTGCAAAAAGTGCACCTTCTACTAAGGCCCGAAGTGATGGCCCACTGGAAGCTTCTGTTTCTACACATGTATCAGATGGTACATTGGACAGTGGACCTACAGATGCTTCATTCAAATAAACAGTGCCTTCTGGTGTCTCTGCTGATGCAGATTGGAGCTCTGCTGACAAACTAGTTTTTTCTGTTGGCACTGCAGGTACACCAGGTATTGTGGCATCCACTGACTCTTGTGTTGATATAATAGGATCCCTGGAGGCTTCTTGTGTTACTTCTGATGGAAGCACTGTCAAGCTGTCTTGTGCAGTTGTCTCCACAGATATTTGTGGTGATGGCCTTGAATCTAAGACACCCTCTGGTGTTTTGTCTGATGGAGGCAATTCTGTTGTATAGTTTGCCATGTTTTCTATGGGGGCTGAACTTGACACAATGACATCTACAGAGCTCTGTGGTGTTTTGTGTGATGCAGGCATTGCAGATGTCTCTAGTTTTGAACCAGGTAATGGTGTCTTGGTTTTCAAATTCCATGGAGACACTGCAGATGTATCTTTTTCAGCAATTCTTATAGTATCTTGTTCTGCTGTTTTTGATGGAGGCATGGTCTGTGCATTCGGTGCTGTAGTATCCGTGCTTTCTTGATGTGACACATGTCCCTGAGGCAGATTTTTTGACTGAGACACTGTATATGTATCTTGTACAGGTGTATCAATGGGGCTCTGTGGCCTCAAATCTGCTGGAGAACCTGCAGAGAGGTCTTGAACAGCAGTACCCATGGAGCCCTGCGGTAACATTTTGGCAATCATGGTTTCATTTGGTCTCATATTTGAATGATGCGCTGAAGATGTATCTACAACAGCAGTGTCCATGGGTTCATGTAGTGGCATTGTTGATGGAGGCAATGCAAATTTATCTGTAGAGTCTTGAGGTGGCACATCAACTGGAGACATTTCAGACGGGCCTTGTTCTGCTGTACTCAATGAACCCTTTAGTGAATTTTTGGTTTCCATAGACCCCTGCGGTGACACATTTGATGGAGAATCTGTGGATGGATCTTGTGTAGATGTATTGATGGAATCCTCTGGTGACGGTACAGTTTCCACAGACCCCTGTGCTAAATTCTCTGGTGGAAATGTCACAGTTGTGGTCAGGGGAGCATTATCCAAGGAGCTCTGTGGTGAGATTCCAGTCTCCACAGAGTCCTCTGCTGAAGTGTTTGATGGAAGATCTGCAAATGTGTCTCTTGCATTATCCAGGGAATCTTGTGATGACATTTCTGTTTCCATAGAAACCTTTCCTGGCTTTGTTAGAACTTCAGGGGAGGAAAGGGAAGAATAATCCATGGAACTGTGTGGGGACTTATGCACTTCAGATGTGTCTAGTACACCTATACTTGGGTCTCCCTGTGATGTCAAATTTGATGTTTCTGCAGGCATTTCTTGTACAGTAAAATCCATGGAGCCCTGGTCAATGATCTTGGTATCTGAGAAATTCACTGATGATATGCTTGATGGAGGCACTAAAACAGTTGTATTAATAAATTCCACTTGTGACACATCTGATGGAGGGACCACAGATGAAGCTCCAATGTCACTTTGCAGTGAGATCTCTGATCTCAAAACCTCCTTTGGCTGCATATTAGACAGCGGTAATGATGATGTATCTAGTTTCTCTCTGTCCAAAGAAGCCTCTGATACCATATCTGACGGAGTAACTGGAGATGTGTTCTGTGCAGCAGGCTCCAATGTGTTCTGTGAAATAATTTTTGATTCAGCAGGTTCAGCAGAATGTTCAGTAGCAGTAGACTGCATGGGGCCCGGAATTGGCTCACTGGAGTAAGGCACTGAAGAAGTGTCTAGTGTAGTTGTCTCAGTCAAATCCTGTGGAGCAAGATCAGCCTCCAAAGAGTCCTTTGGTGACAAACTGGAGAAAGGCACAGCAGATGTACGTGGTCGAGTTCTGTCCAATGACTCCCCTGGTGTTGTTCCAGATGACATTACTGCAGTGTTTTGTTCAGAAGAGGGCTGTGAGTTGTGAAGAGGCATATATGGTCGTGGATCTTCTGATGCATCAAGCACAGTGCTATCAGTGGCACTGAGAGTTGCTGTATCAGATGGAGGCACTGTAAATGTTTCCAGGGTAGTAGTCTCTATGATGTTCTGCTGAGGCAAAGTTGGTTGTGAAAGTGTATTTGTTTCTAGTGTATTTGTTCCCAAGGAACTTGTTTGGAAATTTTCAGTATCCATTGGGCATTGTGCAGACGCTTTACTTGCATCTAATGCAGCACCGTTCATGAAATGAGATGGAGGCAACTCATGTCTGTCCAATTTTTCCCCTGAGACTGTTGACATGTTGGATGGGGGTACTGTTGGCATATTTGAAGCAG
This sequence comes from Lingula anatina, assembly GCF_001039355.2. The sequence continues at coordinate 40,225 of NW_019775972.1, forward strand.
AATTCTCTATGAAACCCTCTCCTGGAACATTTGATAGGTGCCCTGCTTTCATATCATCCACAGTTAAATCAAAGGTACCCTGTTCAGATATCTGGGTATCAATGGAGCCCAGTGTTGACATATTAGATACGGGAACTCCACTTGCATCCAGGGCAGTGGTACTCATGGAGCCCTCTGGGGACATAACAGAGTCCATATGACCCACTATGGACAAAATTGATGGAAGCACTGCAGGTGTGTCTGGTGAAGTTCCAATAGTAGAATCCTGTGGGTTCATATGGCTGGAATCCTTTGAGTTCATCAAAGTAGAGTCTTGTTGGTTTACCTTGGTATTTGTGAATTGCTGTGGGGACATACTGGTGTCCATGCGAACTGCTGCTGACATATCTGATGGAGGAACTCTAGATGTATCTATTGGAATTCTACTAGCTGAGTCCTGTGGTTTCAACTCAGTGGAATCTTGTGGGTTCAATTCTGTATAGGTGGAATCTTGTGGGGACATACTTGTGTCCATGTGAACTGCTGCTGACATATCTGATGGAGGAACCGTAGATGTATCTAGTGGAATTCTACTAGCCGAGTCCTGTGGTTTCAACTCAGTGGAATCTTGTGGGTTCAATTCTGTATAGGTAGAATCCTGTGGGGACATACTTGTGTCCATGTGAACTGCTGCTGACATATCTGATGGGGGAACCTTAGACGTATGTAGTGGAATTCTTCTGGTTGAATCCTGAGGTTTCAATTCAGTGGAATCCTGTGGGTTTATCTCTGTAATCTCTGTATAAGTGGAATCCTGTGGGTACACATTGGTGTCCATTTGACCTGAAGTTGATACATTTGATACTGCAGAGAGATCTAGTGAAGTCCCATGTTCGGAATCCTGTTGTTTCATCTTGGTATAATCCTGATAGGACATACTGGTGTCCATGTGATCTGCTTTGGGCATATTTGATGGAAGAACTGCAGATGTGTCCTGTGAAATTCCTTTAATGGCATCCTGTAAGTACATCTTATTGGAATCTTGTGAATTCTTCTCACTATATGTGGAATCCTGAGGGGCCATATTGATGGCCATGACACCTGCTGCCGACAAATCTGATGGGGGAACTGCAGATGTATCTAGTGGAGTCCCATAAGTGGAATCCTGTGGGTTCATCTCAGTTTTTGTGGATGCCTGTGGGAGCATATTTGTGTACTTGCCACCTGGGGCTGACAAATCTGATGAAGAAACTGCAGATGTATCTTGTGGAATTCTACTCGTGGAATCCCGTTGGTTCATCTGGGTATAAGTGGTATCTGCTGTAGACATAGTGGTGTCCATGTAACCCATTTGTGGCATATCTGATAGAGGTACTGCAGACATGTCTTGTGGGATACCATTTGTGAAATCCTGTGGGTTCATATCAGTATATGTAGATCCATGTGGGACTGTACTGGAGTCCATGCCACCTGCTGTTGATATGTTTGATGCAGGAACTGCAGAATTGTCTGATGGAATTCCAGTCAAATCCTGTGGGTTCATTTTGGTGGAGTCCTGTTGTTTCATCTCAGTATAAGTGGACCCCTGTAGGGACATACTGTTGTCCATGTGATCTGCTGCTGACATATTTGATGGATCAACTGCAGACTTGTTCAGTGGAACTCCATTAGTGGCATCCTGTGAATGTATCTTGGTGGAATCTTGTGGATTCTTTTCAGTATATGTGGAATCCTGTGGGACCATACTGATGGCCATGTCACCTGCTGCTGACAAATCTGATGGAGGAAACACTGACTTATCTAGTGGAATTCCATTAGTGGAATCATCTGGGTTCATCTTTGTGAGATCTTGTGTGTTCACATCAGTATATGTGATGGAGGCAGATGACATATCTGATGGAGGCACTGCAGATGTGTCTAGTGGAGTGCCCTTAGTGGAATCCTGTGGGATAATCCTGGTATATGGGGCCATGTGGCCCACTTCTGACACATTTGATGGAGGTGCTGCAGACCTGTCTAGTGCAAATCTATCAGTAGAATACTGTGGTGGCACACTCTTGGTACCAGTTGACCCCTGTGACACCTCTGATGTTTCTTGTGTAGTACTATCAACGCAGCCCTGTGGTACAGTTATTTCAGATGTGTTTGAAGGAGAAACCTCCATAGTTCCCTGGGCCAAAACTGTGGTATCCAATGCATCATTAATAGATATATTTGCTAGAGGGAAGGCAGAAGTGTCAAGTGAAGTAGCATCCTTGTAGGCCTGTGGTGCAACACCTAATGTAGGTACAAGAGATTTGTCTAGTCTTGGAATCTCCATTGGATTTTTTGGCAGCATATTTGACAAAGGCACTGGAGTTCCACCTATTTCAGCTATGTTTGCAATGTCCTCTGGCAAGAAATTTTGTGCTGGCACTTCAGGTTTATATAGTGCAGCAGTATCCATGGAGCTCTGAGATGGCGCATTTGATTGAGGCACTTTGGAGATGTCTTGTGCAGTTTTGTCCATGAATATCTGCCATGACAAATCTGGTGAAGCACTTTCTGCTGAATCTACTTCAATTTCTGAATCTGAAAGGTCTGTCACACCAGATGGAGCTCTGCTATTTTGAGGCACAAGTGCCTGCTGGACCAAGTCTTTCAAGGTTAGATGGTCCTGAACAAGAGTGGCATTAGCTTCATCTATTGTCAGTTGTTGCATATATTTGGCATGTGGAGCCTGTGGCATATGATCTGAAGTGGAGCGCATTGTATGTTCTGACTTTGTGTCCTTATCAGCCTCAGGAATGATGGAGGTCTGCTGATTATTCAATAAAGTACAATCTTCAGTGCCATCTTCTAATCCTTCAGAAGTACTCTTTTCTACAGATATTTGTTGGCCCATTTCTTCTTCAACTGTAACATCTGATGCTTGGTTAGTGCTCTCACTATCTTGTATTTCAAATGTCTTTAGTGTCCCTGGCCCTGAAGTGAATTGCTTTATTGGTATTAATGTTGGTATGTCTTCTTCCCTCTGAATGTCCAAATCTTGTTCACTTTCAGCACTACTCCCATCAAATAATCCTTGAGATAAGTTATCCTCTCCTTTTTCAACGTATGCAGAGTTTGCCTTCAAATCTATCTGTCTGGTTTGATGTCTAGTTGGTGAGTCATCATCTGGACTGCTACCTTCCTCTAAGATTATCTCAACATCACCCTGTGTATGTGATTCTCTAAGATTAACTTCTCCATCCTGGTTTCTCAGAGAGTCTGCAACTGATCTTGTTGTACCCGCTTTCTTCATTTCTATTTCTGGTTGAACCCTGGACAGGGCCCATGAAAGCTTCTCAGGAATATCAAACTCTTCCACATCTTCCTCTGGGGCCTGATATTGTCCTGGCTGTGCTTGGTATTCATGCAGAGCTGTTCCTTTGGCATGCATCTGGGTCCAATCAATCTTATCCCCTTGTGGTGTTTTGAAAAGACCACAAGTCAGATCTGGCTTGTCTTGGAGATAACTTTCCTCTGCTGAATGGAACTCCACATCAACTTCTGGTCTTAATACATCATTTCCCTGACTGCTCATAGTTTCTTGAGTAACGGTGTCAAAATCCATAGCAGCTGAATGTGAAGATTCTGCAGTAGGTTGAGACTCTGTGTCAATGCTCAAATTACTTTCTTTACCTGCATATGTGACATTAGATGAAAACAATCTAATTTCAGGTTTTCTATCTAAACCATTGTTCTTTGAATGATCTAAGTCTGCTGTACTGTCTGACTTGGTATTCTTGGGTGTCTGAACATTGTCCTTCACTGATCCTTTACCCTCTTGAACTGCTATCATTTCCTCAGCTGACATTTCCACATTGCTGGGATAGCCTGGAAATGACGCCTCTTCTGTATGTGCTAAGTGTGCCAATGCAAAATCTGATTCAGGTGACCCTAAATCTGATGCTAGATGCTTTGCAAAATATGCTGGCAAGTCATCTTTTTCTTTACTTGAAAGCTGAGAAAACCTGTCTCCTAGATTTTCCATTACATCTGTTTCTTGTGGCTTTGTACTCTTCTCTGGGATAATTTCATGAGCAGTTGTTTCATCAGCAGGCCTCTCCTTCATGCCACCATCATGATGTTTCATCAGTACTGAAGCTGATGACTTGTTGTCTAAATCCCTTTCAGGAATCTCCTTTGCACTCTCAGATTCACTTGTTAATTTTCTCTTTAGAGCTTCAAGTTTCTCTGCATACTTTGATCGTTTTACTATTGGCATTGCACCTGCTTCTGTTGATTCAGTGCTTGACTCCAGTGATTCTGTCCTTTCTGATGAATTTTCAGATGCTGTCTCTATAACTGACTGTATGTCGTCTGGCTCTCTCTCCATTTTCCCCTCCTCTAACACTCCTTGTACATTGGCAGGAGCATGGATCACCTCTGCCTGTGTAGCAGAAATAATTGGTGCAGTTGTGAGGGTTTCAGGAGTAACAACCTTGGCAAGGCTTCGAATTGGCGTGCAATATTCTTCTGCATCTACAAATTCTTCCAAGTCACTTTCGGGTGTTTCATACTCTTCCAAAGAAGAATATAACTCAATGTGTTTGTTTTGAAGTTGATATAATGATGTACCTGGAGCATGCTCTTGATGGGGATCTAATTTCTCATCAGAATGTTTAAGTGGTCCTTCTTCTGCATTAGGAGCTCCCTGTAAGTCAATGCCATTTTTCCCAGGATTCATCTTGCTTTTAATCTCATCCTTCTCTTCTGATGAAGACACACTGGATTCAACATCTCTTTTCTCCTCAGATGTAGAATCAGATGTTTTTGTTATATCTAGTGTTGAGGGCATTTCCTGATTCAATCCTTGACCAAGATTGTTTTGGTCATCCCAATTTCTTGACAAATATGGTTCTCTTGTATGAGGATGGGACAGGCTTTCTCCCTGGTGTTCTACATTTGATTTAATCATTGGATATTTTTGCTCATTCCTTACATTTTGGCTTGCATTTGCATTTGTGTGGGATTCATTTTTGGGTAACTCAGCAAAACCTAATTCATTCACATCTTCTAAAATGTCATGTAATGCAAGTTGGCCTCGGGACTGAGTCCTTTCATTCTTCACAATTGTAATATCAGATGATTCTTTTGTGTCAGAGTCACTCCCTGAGCTTCCATCAAATCCAAGATTTTCATAGACTTCCAAATTTGGAGATGTCATTCTGAGAGATGGTCCTTTATCACCAATGCCATGTATCCTGTAAGGTTCTTTCATTCCATGATCACTTTCAGAACTCTCTCTGTCTTCAGAATCATCTTCAGACTCCAATACTTCAGGAACTGCTGTGAGAGTTCGTCTGCATAGATGTTGTGCACTTGTTAGCTGATCTAACGAAAAAGGGTGATTTGATTTTTCTGGGGGTACTTCCTCATTTTCTAAATTGTCATCAAATGCCAAATTCACAAAAGATGTCATATTTTCTGCAAACACTGGTGGATTTGGTATGTTCTGAGATTGTCCTTCAATGTGGAAATCTGGTTCACTGCTGTATGAACCTTTTGCTTCAGGATCACTTTCTGATGAGGCTTCATCAAATCCAAAATTATCAAAAACTTGCTGATTTCTAGGAATTGATGTTTGGTCACTGTTATATGGACTAATCTGAAATGATTCGTCTTTTTCCATGTCATTTTCAGTAGCCACAAAGGGTTCTTGTGTATCTTCCTTATTGCTGGATACTGCAAGGGGTGTTTCTATTAGTGTCTCTTCAGGTTTTCCAGTGCTGCTTTTTGCATCACTTCCATCATTAGCCAGTGTTCTGCTTTCTTCAGTTGTTTGATGGGATACTTGCACATTTGGGTAGCTTGCAGAGTTTGCCTTGTCTACGTTTAATCCAACAACACCAACTGATTCATCCTCTGTATCTTCCCATTCTTCTAGCAGTGGATCACACTCAGCTCTACGGCTGCTTGTTCCTATCTGAGCCTTCAATGTCGCATGTTTCTGATCTACATCAACTTTGCCCACTTTGGCTGTTCTAAGTAGTCCTGCAGCAGAAGCAGAGGGGTCAGAAACCAGCTCTTCTTCCCCTGCCTTTGACCATAATGTTTCAGAAGTTTTAAATGGTGTTTTCATTTCTCCCTTAATTCTCTGATCTGCTGGTGGTTCTGTACTGCCCAAGACACTTAGTAACATAGAATTACTTTCAGAAGATTGGTCTGGTTTTTGTTCCACAATTATTCTGTTTGGTGTTTGAACATCATGGCTGGGATCTGCATCTGAATCTGATAATTTCTTTTCTTTTTCAAAAGAGTCTTGTATTTCTTCAGAGGGCAGAATACTTTGGAAATCAGTAAGATGCCCCTCCAGTTGGATATCAGATGCCTCTCTAGTTGGGAATGAAAGGCTACTGGAAGGTCTCTGATCTGTAATGTCTGTACTACTGCCAATACTTGTTGGCGAGCCATCTTCATTCTCTTTGATTAAATCTGATGAAGAGTTGGTCACTTCTTCACATCTAGCTATGTCTTCCTCTGAGTCACCAAATCCTTCATGGTTTCTGTCTGCTTGGAGGGTCTGAACCTGAGCAACTGGTATACTCTGTTCATCAGGATTGGCTTCTATTGGTTTATAGGCAGTCAATACTTGCTTTTCATGTACTGAATCATGCTTGAGAATCTCATCATTTTGTGCTGCAGATAAAACATCCTCTCTGCCATGAGACTGCTCAGTCGGCACATCAGATGGTAGATGTGAAGATGGTCTAATAGACTTTAGCTCTAGTTGTGGCTTGATGTCCTCTTTATGCTGCTGTTCCTCATGATACTTTGTAATTTCTCTGGGTGCTTGTATCAACTTTTCTGGCTGAGGCAAAAGATGCATCTCTTCATTTTCTCCCATTGTGAGAATGCTCACATTTTCAACTTGTTCTATATCCTCATTTGGAATGACTTTTGCAATATGACTTTGATCTTCAGCTAAAGCAGATACATTTTTGTCTTCTTTTATTCCTTTTTCTTCTACCATTGACAAATTGTCTTTTCCCTTTGGTGCATGAATATCCTGTTTTCTTCCAGCAACCTCGTCTTTCATAGAAGAGATCTCACCTTCTTTTCCTGCTGTGAGTTGCCTTTCTTCAGTATTACTCATGTCATTTGTAGAAGATGGCACAGATGCACCCATGAGCAACAGCTGTTGTTTTTGATATACTGTTGCAGAACCTGTATCATTCTTAGTTGCATTCGCCGCTTGGTTATTTAGTTCAGAAACAGGCTTAAGTCCTATTTCTGCACCATCTTCATCTTCAGGTGGAATTTCATACCTTGAACTCAAATCCCCTATTTTAATCTGTTCACTTGGCAGGGAATTCTCTCTTGGGTCTCTAACTACTTGAACAGATAGAGGAATTTGCTTTGTTTGCTGAGGGTACTGTACAGCAGAAACTCTACCCAATTCTGCTCTCTGACCACTTCCTAAAGGTTTTCCTTCATTGCTGGGCAATTCTGTTGCCAACTCATTTGTAACTAACACACCATGGGCATTTTCCTCAGTCTTCTCAATATCCATGTTACTTTCAGATGGGTTCTTTTCAGTTGCATTTTTAATAACCAGTGACTCATTTATGCTTGGTAGAATGCCTGCATCATCTTCATCACTAATGGCTTTGTCCAGTGCAGCCATACTGTCTTCAATTTCATGCATTAACCAAGTAGGGATATAGACACCCTGCTTATCACTTGGGAGGCTTTCATGTTTCCCAACTGAAGGCATTACAGCAGAAACACCTGTGGGAACTGATTCTGGAGAATCTGGAGGTTGATTTTCGCCAAAGCTATTCATCTGTTGGCCTTGTGTCTGTTCTTCTGACCTTTGTCTCATCCCTCTCTTTTCATCTAGGCTTCTTTTAACAGTCCCAGGCTCTTCAACCAAGATTCTACTTTCAGCTTCCTCTTGCATTGGGGGTTGCTGCTGAGGACTATTGTGATCTGCTACCAATATCTTGCTTATGGAGTTTTTAACATCTAACTCCTTACAAGGAACTACGCCTTGTTCAATATCAGGTGTCGAGGTTTTTTGCTCTTCAAATTGGACACTAGTCTTTTCATTCTCCAATCCACTATACTGCTGTGTCCTTGTAACCTCTTCTTGCTCCTCAGAGCTAACGTCAGACTGTAGAATGTTTATGGGGTTTTCTCTTTTCTTGACAGGTGTACTACTTTTTAGCAAGCCAGATGATGATGGTAGTTTAGGTGTTGTCACTTGCTGTTTCTTGTCCCTGTCCACAGGCTTATTATTATCAGCATCTTTTGACAATCCATTTCCATCTGTAACCTTTAGCAATGGCAATTCAGACATTTCTGTTTTCTTTTCCATGTCAGGTTCCTTCAGAACACCTACCACACCAGTCAGTTGAGATGTACCGATAGAGAGATCTTGAGGGGCGGCTTGGACCTCAGAGACAGGAGGCATCTGTATATCTTCTGGTTTTCTTTCCACTTTGATATCTCTCTCAACTAGTTTTTCTGGGTGTTCCTCACACTTTTTGTGCATCTGAATCACTTCTGTTGTTTCTGTGACAACCAAAGGTGGGGTTATTGGTGTGTCAGGCACTGTGTCACATCCTGCCTCTTCCTTGTCAAGGGTAGGATGCAAAGTATCTGTTTCATTTACAGCCTGTGAGTTTACATTTGAAGCATTCTCAAATGCCTTCTCACTGGTACATCCCACTAAAATATCATCGTTTTCTTTCACTTTCAAAACAGTTTCTTTATTTTGCTGAACGTCTGATACTGATGTGGGACTTTGTGTAGATTCTGATTTAAAACTGGTCCCTGCTATCTCTAGCTGCAAAGCCCCAAGTTTACCCATGATGGCATCAAAGCTAGAGTTCTCAGGACTGGGTGGAGAGGCCACATTTTCTGTACTAACTGTTTTTCCTTCTCTTGATGGTGGAGAGTCTACAGCAAGAACTTCATCACTTGTTTCCTGAAGTAACTGTAAAGTATCTTCATGATCCTCAGAAATAGCAGCAATTGTAGATGGACTCAGTGAATTTTCCATGGTTGATTTCTTTCTGAAACCCAAATCTAGTGATTTCTTTGCTAGGTTTTCTGAATCTCTAAGAGCCCTGCTAAGTTTCTCTGCATATTCCTGTTCTAGTTCTTCAAGTTTCTTGGGTATATCCTCCATCGAGTCATCAGAGTATTCTAACATCCTGTCTGCTTTGGTTGACTGTATCCTGTTGGAAAGTGGGGTTGCGAATTCCCCTCCTCTTGGGGATTCCATCATGGCAACTGAAGCTCTCCTGTTGGCAGGTTTCTTTCCTGTTGCAAGATCCTCTGATGACACCGTTCTTTCAGGGGGAGGTGGTGAGTTTCTACTGAGCTTGTACTTGCCATGTTTCACATCAGTGTCTTTTACTATTGCACCATCTGTTCCAATATCTTGATCTTTTTCTTCAGTAGACGGCACATCTAATCCGTTTTTATGTTTATCTTCCAAAGAGCCTGAAGCAGATGATATTCGTGGAGACATTCTGCCTTTTGGGCTTCCATAGGGGCTTCTACCACTTTGTTCAAATGTCTTCTTTCCAGATGTTGAATTGCTAGGTGATGCATCATTATCAAGATCATCCAGACTCCTAGACCTGCTCATAAACACAAAAGTGATACTATCAGTGCTTACTGATCTAGTGCTGAAATAGTCATCAGCTTCAAGAATGGAGTCAGCAGACAGTGATCGAGTATAATCAGTTTTGTCCTTTGGTGGCTCAACAGATATTTGGGAATCAATGTCAGAAACTGAAGGTGACCTCATCATGATGCGTCTAAAATGAAACAGGTAGTCAATGTCACTGTGTTCAAATTTTGCACACTTTGCTGCTAAGATTTCCTCTTGTGTTAAAACTGTCTCACTTTCAGCAAAATCCTGCTGCTCTGCTGGGTTTTCAGTGGCAGGCTGTTGGTCATTGATTTCTTCTGAAGTCTCCGGTTTTATTACTTGCAGAGAGGGCGTGACAAATTTCACAGATCTGATGAGCTGTACATCAGGCTCTTTGAATAAAAGGGAACCTTTTTCTGCTTGATCTTTGTCATCTAGGAGATTGACTTCATGTATGCCAGAAGCTGAGTCTGCTGTAGAATCCTCAACTTCAGAAGCAGTGGGTAAGCTGCTTGCTTGTGACTGTTTCCTTGGTTGGATTATATACCTATAACTTTCATCCTGCAAATTCCTGCCAACTCCATTACCTGAAAAGTTGTCTGATTCAGTGGGAATGGCTGCAACACCTTCATGATAAGGAGGTAAAAAAGGTGACACACTCCTGTTGAGTGCATTGATGGCATCAAGAGCAGCCTCCTGAGACCTTTGACCCACCACCTGGAGATTAGGTTGCAAAACTGCTGCTGTGTCTTCAACTGGCTCTTGTTCTAAACTTGACTCTTGTTCTAAACTTGAAAGATCTTCATCTTGTTCCAGTAATGGAGAAACTGATTTCAGACCTTTCAGTGATCTCTTCTTTGACATTTCTTGCTGAACCTCAATGTCAACATCAGTGGGAAATGTCCCAGGTCTCATTTGTTGAGTTGGGGATCCTGGTATGGATGTAAGGAGTTCACCCGCCATAGGCATCTCTAGTTTCTTGCCAGGTGATTTTGGTGGTGAAACTCGCTTCATTTCCCTTCCCAGAACTTCAACCCCCATTGAGACCCCTGATCTCTCACCATCTGAAGACCCATTGCTGGATTCATAATCAAATACATTCCCAGAGTCTGTTAAAGGGGCCTTAGGTTGCAAAGGACTAGGGATAGCTTTTGCTGCTTTTTTATCTAAACTATGTTTACGTTTCAGACTTTTTAATTCTGATTCAGTCAAAGTTGGTGACCATTTTGAAGTAGCTGCAAATGCCTCAACGGTGGCAGACCTTTTGTCAACAGGTGGTGGGGTGCCACCTTTATCAAACAGAAGTTTGTTGGAATCATACATTCTGCTTGATCTTGGTGAAACTGTGGTAGACAATTCACCATCTGTGCAATCTGAACTGATCGCAGAATCACTCAGACTATGTCTTGATCGCCGCCTTTCCAGATCTTTCCTCAGTAATTCGGTCAAGGTTTTTTCATCCATATCTGATAGGTGCTCCTTGAGAATCTGACTCGGGTGATCTCCCCTGGCTAGTGCTTTGGAAATTTCCAGGATTTCTCTGTCTTTCATTTGTTTCAGTGCTGGTACAACAGACTGCACCTGTGTGGATTCTGTGACAGCATAGGCTGGTTCTTGAGACACTGGTGGTTCCGCAAGATAGGCAGACCTGGGAAACTTGGATGCCAATGGTACAATATTTTTCTGGCCAGAATCACTAACATCTTTCTGTGGCATCTGCTGGTTAATGGGCACTAAATCTTGCTTTTGAAAAGATCCTCCGCTTTCTGTTTCTCTTGATTTATCATCTGGTGTAATGACTTTGTCAAGCAGAACGTCTCCCTTCTTTTCTGTTTGTGCAAGATTTTCATCCAAAGGAATGTCATTTTCTGATTTCGGGAACATAACCTCAAGAGCATTGCCAAATGCATTGGTGGGTAATTCTACAAATGCAGAATCCAAACTGCCCGATCTATTTCTTTTTGCATTTGTTTCATGCACTGGTGACATGTTGCCATGGAGATCAACACTGTCCTTGCTGTCACCATGTCTGACACGGTTTCTTTCCTTTACAATCTGTGCAATGACATTTGACATATTCTCCTTTGTACCCAAAATAGAGTCATTTCCCTCCATGTTTTCAGGTGTTGCATGATCATCAACATGTTGTGTAAGTGAAGCACTAGACTTAGGAGCAATTTCTTCTTCCAGTGTACTGCCCTGCCTAGGGTTATCTTGGGTGCTATCTTCATTTTGCGCATGATTTTCAGATTCTGTCTGGACATCTGAGCTGAAGTTCTCACCATGTGGAATGGCATAAGCTAATGCAAGGTCTGCTATTTGTTTTAGTAACAGTTGCTTAGCAACACCAAGCCTCCCAGGCACGCCATCATCCATGTTCTCATCTTCTGAACTTGTGTCTGCATCTTCCTTAGAAGGTGGTTGACTGGTTGGATTATGCAGTCCACTTGCTATAGAAGGGCTGAGATCCTGTGTTGGTGATTTTGGTGCATTTCCTTGAATTCTTTGCACCTGAGATTTCAAAAACGATCTTAGTTTATTAGGTGAACTAAACTGCTGTGTTGGTACATTTTCTACATCTTCTTCTGTAACTGGAGACAAAGCCCCCAGTGACCTTTCTACAGAACCTTCATGCAGAGTTTTGGAACCAGCTTCTGGTTTCAAAGGAGAGTCAGATACACAACAACTGACTTGATCTTCTTTCATAGCAGAGGTAGGAAACTCGGGTGATGGCTTCATGTTGTTAGTTACATCAGGATCAGTTCTATGGAAAGTCTGAGTTATTTGGGCTTCTGCAGCTCTTTCTCCATCACTGGAGGCAAGATTTTCATCATTAGGTTGACAAATGTCCATGTCATTTTCAATTTCAGGAATGTGCTCCCTTGATGATGGCGCTTCTGGTGATTGCAACAGGTCCAACTGAGATCTAGAATCATTGTCAGAATCTTTATTAAGCTGTGGGCAGCTGCCATAGGTTTTACCTCTCTTTACACTGAGTACACTTTCAGTGTCACTGCATGCCTCCGTGTCTGAATCATACTGAGGATTATTGATGAGTGCTTCAAGACGCGCCATATGCTCTCGCACTGCTGGGTCAGCAATCACTATTCTACTTGTGTCAGCCTGGGACAAGCTACGCTTGAATGGGTCTCTTTCAATAATGACTTTCTCGGCATCAAGAATGTACTTAATACACAGCTTCAAGTGGGCATCAACTATCTCTTCTGTTCCAACTCTCACTCCACTGGCAAGCTGCTGCAGTATATCATCTTCTGCACTGTGGATATTGGTTCTATGCTGAGGTGATTTCAGTTTTTCTTGAAATTCTAGCCATGGTTTTTCAGAGGGACCACCCTTTGTCTTGACCTTACTTGCATCTTGCAGTTTTGCAGAATGCTTCAGAATATGAGAATTATCTTTGATGACAACATCAAAGTCCCCAATCTCTTCATCAGCTTCCTCCATTATTCTCTCCAGGGTGTCATGGGCAACACCATCTCCTTGAACAAAGTACTCCCCACTGGTATCACTGGACTCTGATTCATGATCACTCTCCGAGTTCTCAGAAGGTGGAGTCCCTGATCTTCCTTTCTGAGGACTTTCAGATCTTGACCTTTTTATAGGTTTCTCACTTGGCGATGAAATACTGAAATCATCTTTTGAGACCTTATTAATGTCACCAGAGAAAAACTTTCCCTTCACAGTTTCTGAGTGAACTGTTTGGGTTTTTGGAGCCTGAAGCTGGAGTTTCTGCTTTCTGGCATATATTTCTGCTTTTCTTCCAAGCACTCTTCCTCTTGTTTGAGGCAAAGGAGAAATATACTTTGCTTGATCAGTACGGACATCAGAGGCACCTCTGTCATGGCGCCGAGAGAAAAATTCATCCCCACTGTCACTGCTACTATTGTCAGCTTTGTCTCTTCTCTGACTAGATGATGATGATGTCTTCCTCTTTTTAGAAATGGGAGATTTTGCACCTGGGGAACTAACAGAATGCTTTGGGGATGACACCTGTTCCACCTCCAGACCACTGAGATCTAGAGATGAAGAACTTGATGAAGAAGAGAGTTCATCAGAGGAATCCACAGACATGCCCCGTGGAGTGACAATGCCAGATTCCAATAAATCTGGTACTGCTATGGAGGACTGAGATTTTTCTAAGCGTAAAAGTGGACGTCTTCTGACAGAGTCACTTTCTGATGCCTGCTTTTCCACTGATTTGTCGCTTTCTCCAGTCATATGTGCTATGTCTTTGTTTGGAGCGTCAGCTTCCTCAGAGGTGGTAAGTAGTTGGCCTTGAAATGCAGGTTTAACGAAAGATATCACAGGTGTATCTGAAGCAGCCACCAACTCTCCTTGGTCTTCAACTGATGAATCTTCACTTGTCTCTTCTTCTTGATGATCAACTTTCTTTTTAGATGCCTGGGATGTGCCATCTCTCTGCACCACAGATTCTGTCAAAGATGGCTGAATTATAGCTGTCTCTACATCTGTATGCAGATTTGGCTCCTTGACATCTTCGTTTGATAAAACTGACATCACCATATCTGAAATTAGTAATTTAAAAATGAAAACAAAAGTAAAAACTTAGCAGAACAAAACAGTTAACAAATCTACAGAGAAAATAAATATCTTAATTGTTCTCAATCAAATACAATTTACTTCAACATTTGTCAAACAATTTATATACCAGTATATGGCTAGAATCCATTATTTCACAACATTAAAAAATGCAGTATTAGTTCATATGATTATAATAAATTCATCACTAAATCTTTTAAAACAAGCTTCAAGAATAGGCAACCTTTTTTATGAGAACTGATGTTAAAGACATTTTTCTGCCATACCTTTCAATGAAGACTGGTTGTTGTAATCTTGCCCTTCATTAGGGGAAGGCAGGTCCTTCATATCCCCCGCTGTAACAGGAGTGATGACCTGAGGAGGTGACAGCACCATCTCCTGGTCATCCTCTGCTCCACTCAAGTCAACTTCTTTTCCCAATGAACTTTTCTCCGATGGCAACGAACCTTGCTGTAATGGGGTGTGATCAATTGGAGACCTTGACCTTGTTCTAGGTGAAATATCTCTGGGCAAAGACTTTTTCTTTTCATGGTATCTTGAAGATGTTGGTTTGTCAGATGCTTGAGGAGACACTGATCTGGCACTCCGTGTTCGTTTCTCACTTTCTTCTAAGGGAAGTGTTTTTAGTGCTCCATCATTCAGTGCCATAAACTGACTAGGCATGGAGGCCTTTGAAGATCCTCCCAACACGCTTTGACTTACTACACCAGTTACTTCCTGAGGCATAGTGGTATCAATTTTTGAACCAAGCACCATTCTTTCAGTATGATCTCCATTTTTGTCTGGACTTAGAGAGCTTACTGATTCTGTATTGTTTTCTGATATATCACTTGCAGCTAATACATCTGTTGGCATTACTAATTTGTCAGCAGGAAAGGTTTTGCTATCTGAATCTTGTGCCTGAGTCAGCTGTGCCATATGACAACCTGTACCCACGGTTCTTTCTGGCTCATTTGTAAAATTTTTAGCAGGCAGTGGAACCAAGGCTGTGTCACCTGCTTGGTTTGTCTCAGCTTTGTTAGATCTAATCTCACTTTCTAATGGCTTCCCATGGGTCTGTGTAAGTGATACTGGTGTCATGTCTTCTGTCACTTTATTCATTTCTGTGGTTTGTAAATTATTTGGTGAATTGTTCAAATCAGAAGTGTTACTTTCAGGTGGCATCTGGCCATCTACTGCAGTTTGACATGACTCTTGGCCAAAGTTTTTCACTTCTTGTTCATCTAGATCATGTTTTATTTCACCTAAATGGTCTGTATTAACTGGCTTGGTATACCATCCACCACTGCCTTGTGCATTGCCATCTTCAGGTGTATTCCATATCTGCTCCTCTGGTTGATTACCCATCACACCTAGAGTGGTCTTGCCCTGGGGTACTGGCGGAAACGAGCTAGACTCAATGGGTTGCATGGATTCAATGGCTGTTATACCACCATCACCTCTTTCAGCCATCTCACCATCTTGAAGAGACAGCACTGAAGATACCATATCTGTAAAAAGAGATTGATAAATTTCTGTCATGATACCAAACTACATGATATATAGATTTTCATGGGAATCACTGAAAATCTCATGGATATCTGCTATGTGCTTAAATCATATTAATTTCTGGTCTTTTAAAGAATGACCAGCATGGAACCTCTTTAGATTTACATTTTAAATCTATGACCATGTGTGTGTGAAAGTGCATGCACGAATGCCTGTTTGCGTACGGGTGTGTTTGACATCTTTTTAAGCTGAAGTATGTGCTTCACAGTACATCTAAATACCTTTCAGTGAAGACTGCGATGGAGTCTGGTAATCCTCGTCAAAAGAAGTACATGTATCACCTGATGCTGGATCACCTGGCACTGGGTCACCTGACACTGAGGCACCTGACACTAAGTCACCTGATACTGTGTCACCTGACACTGGGTCACATGGCACTATGTCATATGACTGCACTACCAGAGTGTCACTGCCTGCTGTATTACTGCCTGGTTTGGTACAAACAGGGACTAGCTTTGGAACTTCAGACCAAGGAGACGAAAACTCAACAGCTGTCATGTTGCTGCCAATTGCCAATGGTGGTTTGATGTTTTTATCTTCTGTGTTTTTATCTTCCCCAATTGATTCACTCCTTGGTCTGGTGTATGGACGTACTTCTTCAGGTGTCTTAACTTCTGACAGAGGCTGAACCTTGAACGCGTCCGAGACATTGTTTTGCTTTGGTTTGGTAAATACAGGGTTTGTATTCTGGATCTCAGATCTGTCCTCTTTCAGCATAACTGGTGCATTTTCAGCCTCTAAAACATTTTCTGCCACTGATCTGGTATCCACAGAGATATGCTTTGGCAACTGGGAAGGGCTAGCAGGAAAATTTGTATCAATTTCATCTGCATTTTCTACACTGATATCTTTGGTGAAAGCCACACCATGTTTTAAATCCTCTGTATGAGCAGGTAGCTCAGTTTCCATTTTAGTGCTAACACCCTCTTGTTTGAATTGTTCTGTGTCTTCAGTAGTTTGGCTAGGAGATTCACTCACACTTGGCACTTCATTTTGTGAGACAGTTACTATGAGGGTATCACTGGACGGAATAGCTGGAATGACTTGTGGAGACACATGCCCAAGTTCAGATTCTGTCAAATTATGGAAGCTAGCACCAGGGACTACTTGGTCACGTGGCAAAGCCTCCTGAGCATCAGGTATCAAGGACGGAATATTTTCTGGAGTCACACTAGGACTCCACTGGGGACCTTGCTGTAACTCCTGGATTGCTTGTGCAAGCTCACTGGTGATATTTGTTTGAAATGTTGCCACCAGATTAGGGATATTATGTAGCAGTTCTTGGGCACTTATTTCATCAGAGACTGAACTTTCTTCTGCATCAGCATACATGGAATCAGAAGAAGTCTCACAACACACAAAAGGTCTTTGTAGGTGACCCATTTGTTGTTCTCGTATCTGATTTTCATAATCAAGAAAAGAATCCACTGACCGGGTTTCAGCAGCAACTGGTTTATCATCAGTTCTGGAAAGACTTTCAGCAGACACTGACCTTTCACGTATGAAATCTCGTTTGTTTACAGTATTATCATTTGAATCTGCACAAGTATCTGTAACAATGCTGGGTTCAATCATTTGATCTGGATTTTTCTGTGAGGCACTCTGGATATCTATCTTCTTCAAATTTTCATAGGAAGAATCTACAGATTTTGGCACATTATCATACAAAGACTCATCAGAGCTTTTGGGCTTCTTTTCAGCAAGTCTTAATGCCTCCAACTCTCTACTTTGTAAAAGCTGAACTTTCTCGGGACTAGGAAATTTATCAGGCTTCACATATTTGCTAGGTTCAAGCTCAACATTAGTGACTGATGATAGTATTTCTTCAGGGGTGATTTCTCTTTCCATAGGCTCACTGTGTGGTTCAGCCATACTGGAATATGTTCCAGTAAAACTTAAGGCACCTGTTAAATCTAGAGGCACATCTACCTCTTCTTGAGCATTATCATAAATTGATCTCCTATTTAGAGTTTCAGAAGGAGATGGGTGAGAAAAGTTTGATGTAGTTTCTGAGTCATGTAACGTGAAGATGCCACTTGTACCTTGCGAAAGAGCATCTAAAGAATGCTGGGATGGAAAAGCTATTTCTCTGTGGGCCAGGTCTTCCTCAGTTGAATCATGCTGAGACATGCCATCTCTTAAAGCATCCTTATCGTTCTGGATAAAGGAATCTCTGTTTGTTTCACTGTTATCATAAAGTGACGGTAATCTCTTCTGTGATATACCCTGATGATGATTGGTTTCACTGTTCCCATCACTACATGTGTCAGTGGTATTAGTCTCTGAACTAATCCTTTTCTCTAGAGTACCCTGAGGACTTGACATTTCACTGTACGCAGAGTCAGATGAATCCCTTTCTGGCACTAAAGGTTGATGGTCAATTTCTGAAACATTTACTGTCAAACCTTTCATGACATTCAGTGGAGTATGAGTATCTATAACTCCTTTTTCATCTTGACCTTGAATAGCCTCTTTTGTGATGTCAGCAGAGGTCTCTATGGCGTCTTGAATTGCCTGCTGATTGCTATTGGGAGATGACATCGGTTCAAGAATCAAATCTGCACTGGTGTCGATGGCCTGTCTTATAACGCGAGTTTGAGTAGGAAATTCAGAGGAAGCATCAGGCAACTCCTCATGACCCTTTTCCACTGCATAAACTTCCTGATTGGTCCAAACATTCACTTGTGACCTAGTCAACCCTGTTATCCTGGCAGGACGATTTTTATGCACTGAACTCTGGGGAACACCTGGAGCTTCCGAGTCAGCATTCTGAATTCTATTAGTGTGTGGTGTTGCAATATTATGAGCAACAGTGAACTCTGTAGGGCTATCTGACCCAGTTGACACATCTTCGTGGGGCTGTGGACTGGCAACATATTCCTTGGCAGTTCTGTTCATGCTGCTGTGATTTGATGTTTCTTTGCTATTAATGAATTCAGTCTCTATGGGGGAATTCCAGGACTCAATTTCAGTGACTCTAAGATCCAAGGGAGTTCTAGGCATTTTCAGTAAAGTCTGCACATTTTCTGCTGAGGTAGGATGGAATAACTGGGGACCTTCTTCAGTGCTCACTGATGCTGTTTCAGTCTGTGTTCCTTCCATTATAAGCATGTTGTCCACTATTGTTTCTTCAAATTCTATTTTGGTGACATGTGCGGTGCTGACTCTCTTGGGAGGCCCACTCTGCCATAGTTCAGTGGGTGTCACACATAACTCTCTCAGCCTCTCTGGTGTCCTGTCCCGAGATGGACCTGGTACATTGTCATATATGCTGTTTCTGTCAGCAGAACTGTCTCGTGACTTGACTGTTAATAATGATGCATCCTGAGAATCTGAATTATCTTGGTCTCTGAAATGTTCTCCTCCCGAAAACTCCCTCATGTCTTGTTTTACATTCATTTCTGGTTGTTTGTCAACGCGTTTCCCAGATTTTCTAACTTTGTGTGTAGCTTCTGGTTCTTCATGGATGACATCGTCTACCAGTTTTGTGGAGACTGGAATGTGCTGCCCCCTATTGTCAGATGGTGATGTTAGAGAAGAACTGTTGGGTATCTGCTCAGTCTGTGTTTCTGTGGTCACAGATACTTTCAATCCTCTCACAGGAGAAAGACTTCCAGAGCGTGTGCTGCTGTCTACAGTGCGGCCCTCAGAATGAGTCAAAGAATCATCCGAAAATATGCTGTCATTCTCAGATGTAATGTACTCTTCAGAGCTGGTGGTCTTCGAACGCTTGGACCGCATGCTGTCGAAAAGTTTTGGGATCGGCCGTCGCCGCCTTCTGGTTCCTGCAGAGCCCGGCCTGGGAGAAGTCTTGGTTTTGCCATCTTAAATGAAACAAAAATTGTCCTTAGTTAAAAAATATTATTTGTAAAAAATTATTATTTCTAAAAATGACAACTTGTTTAAGAAAATGGATAAATAGTGAGTGCATGGTATGGTTGACATTCTGTCAAACACACAACATTACACACAACAAAATGCTTTTTCAACTAATTTGCATAAAATGTACCATCATTTTATGGAACACTGTATGAAGCTGTGAACACAAAATAAGCACAAAAGTAAATGTGCATAATTTCCATGCTTTACTACTTCCACTTCTGTTTGCTAACAAACTCACCATTGTTCACTTCTATGCTATATCTTTTAAGTCAACAACACATCAGATTCTACTGATCACCTAGACCTATTTCAATGCCATTTCCTTGTCATACACACAAAAAAAATCTTTTCTGGGCATATCCAGTATACCTATTACATTTTCATTTTGTGTAGAATAATTAGGACAGCTATGTTTTTGTCCTAGTATTTATCCAGTCTTGTTTCTAGTAAAGCTCCCACGCCTTGTCCAAGAGAAAATCATTAGTTTTCATTGATATTGCTTCTTTCACTGAAATTGCTTTCAGTTATTGTGACACACTCCCATATCTTGTTTCAAGTGAATTCATTCAGTTTTTATTGAAATTGGTTTATTAACCAGGTACTTCATGTTTTTACCTGACAATATGAGCGAGTCATCTGATAATAGGCCTTTGTCATCCGACTCCTCACCGATTTTTCGCTCATGTTTGCGCGTTGCACGTTGCCGGATTGCCTTCTTGACAGCTGAAAGGTGGGGTGTCTGGCCTTCTTGGCTTCTGGAACGCATAAATAATACATTAAAGAACTTACAGTGTACCATTTGTACATTCATTTTAAGACATTTGATAGAAAAGTGTGACTTTAAGGATAAGTATGAACAGCTGCTGACCTTAACTTTTAAGTTTCCATGGAGATCTTGATTTTGCTGAAAAGCAGCTGCTGTTTTTCTGTATAAAATGAATCAAAACTAAAACGAATAACTGGTTTTAACTACTAATGTACACCACTCCTACTGAAGCTACAATTCAAGTATCATACCTATAGAACTTATTTTGATCAAAATAAATATATTTGAGTAATTTAAATTGATGTACATGTAGGTTTTGTGTTAAATCACTGAACTAGGGTTAAGTCAGTTATTTCCAAAACAATGTTTTAAAAACCTACAATAATGTATAATTTGCCTTGAAAAAAATTTAAGATAAAAGAATACAGGAACTATATCTATGCTGTCATCATCATCATTTTCCTTTCAAAGAAAGTTTTACATTTATATTCTTAAAATGTCACAACCATTAGATGATTATTTTGAACATACATTTTAGCATCAATCACTACAAAATCCATTCCTACAAATATATTGTAAAGTGCAGTCATGTTTATCGAAACAATAGCACAAAAGGTAAATGTGCACAAAATATTAATAAATAGTACACCCACCCCCCTGCAAGAGCACTATCGGGCTGTGCAAAATTTGGACCATGACTGCCTGTCAATAAAACCTTACCAGCGACAAGTAAAACACTTTATGTCTCCTTGATCTAAGCCGATTTAAGTAATAAGACATGCTAGTTAAAATAGAACAAACTCAAGTATGGTGTTCGAAAAAATTATATGCTCCACCAGTACAACATAGAAAACCCTTTGATAAAACTGTTTAGAAAGACAACCATATCAATTCTTGGAAAGCCAACTACATCCAAGTAATCAATTTACTTGACCTTGAATATACTGCGTAATAACAATACAAGGAAACCCCTTCAAGCTTCATGCAAACATATTCTAAAGAAAAACAATAACTACTTTAACTACTTAATTTACTAACTTCTTCCCCCTGCATGAGCTGCAGGTGCATCCCATGTTTCTCCCTCCTCCTTCAATTCACCCCATGTCTACTACTCCATGTTGGTCTTATGATATAAACAACCCTCCCGCGATGGAGTTTTAAACATGCCAGTAGCACCAACGTCATGTATGACCTCTCAAAGGTTTGTTCGCTTGGAGACACATAGCAATCCAGGACAAACATTCCCTTAAGTGTTGTTCAAAGTTTATGCAAGCTTTCATCCATTTCAGGATCTGAACCGTTCTATCTGAGTTTAATCAAAACTTTTTGCATTCTTGCCAAAATTTACGTTATTGATATTCTAACCAGTTGGTCAATACCCAGCCATTGGTATGAGACCTTTGAATGTGATTTGTCAACAATAAGAGAGTTTTAAAAACCATTGACCCATGTCCCAATGTGCCAATCTAAATCTAGGTCAATCATTGTGTTATAAGTAAATAATCCATAAAAATGTGAATTTCACATTGTGATTTTGATAGAAAATGTATTACATGTCAGGTAAAGGTGTTATAAGTACAACAATGTTCGTATGAAGTAGCAGTTTCAACCAACTATCAATCCTACACTCCACATGGAAATAACATCATGTAACTACTTTTGAAAGCCCCCTGCACAGCTATTAATATCACAATTTTCTTTGCAACTCAGCATGTCTCGTTGTTCTTGCTGTATGGGAGTGAGCAGACTTTAAATTAAGAGAAAATATATCAGCTGATATTTAAAACAGCTGGTGGAAATGTCAAAAAAGAAACTAGTAACAGTTAAGCAGCAAATCCAAGCAAAAAGAAAAAAAATTGGTAATAACAGAAAAACAATTTCAGCTATCAAGTCTTCTCATAATATTGTATCAACCTTTTAATAATTTACCTACTAAAAATGAATCTGCACAGAAGTATTTTTTACAGTATAAAGCATCTAATGCCACATGGGTCTTCAATCAATTTATGCGATTGTTGCATCTCATTCTGGGAGAGAATTTTGTATTGACACAGCATTGAAGTTCTAAACACTACCTGAATTTACCCAGAAATTCTAGGTGTTGACACAAGGTGAGGCTATTGACAAGACTGTAATTAATTTGCACACACATCCTCAGCTATAACAAAGTTTCTTTCTCTGATGAGGAATCTCCAAGGAGACAGATTGTTCAATTAACCTCCTATTCTAGCTTGATCATGCCAATTGCTATTTGGTTTTAGTGTCACCTGAGTTTAACGTTGCCATGTAAATGTGGTTGCCTTGGTTTTTACTGCCTCCAAGGAGTTGTTTCAGATTTTAACTCAGCCTTTCACTTATTTCACCATGAAAGTTGCGTGATGTACTAAAATTACATATCAATGTGTGACAAAAAGTGGGCCATGCATGCTTAGAATGCTGTGTATTTTAAAAACATGACAAGACTCACATTACAATGTACCACTGTTTTTCATCAGCATAAAAAAAATAAAATAGTAAATTAACAAAATAAGCTGGGAATAAGTTGCATTCAACATGTTTTGTAAAATAAACTGATGGATGACCATTCCTATTTTGCAGAGCATGAATAATAATTTACCAGGTATTTTGCTATTTTACTTCTGTCTCAGTGGTAAACATTCAAAATTTGATGTAGGGCTGATGTAAGGCTTCTCTGGGCCCCTGTTGATTTAATCAATCAATTCTTAATGCCACGTTCCCCAAACAATTCATCTATGTGTTGGAAGACAGATTGATTTTGACATAAACCTTAATTTCAAAATCAGTGTTTACTGCAAGATCATGTTTTAGTCAATTTGTATCAGGTATTAAGCCTCTAGGAGTTACAGGAAACATAACTGTAATCAGAGACAGAAAATATACCAGTAGGACTAATTAATCTAGATAGGAAACCCAAACCTGGCACCTAAAAGGTCTTTTTCATTTCCCCTTAATATAACATTTCCATTAAATGATCTTATATGGTAAATCTACATTAAAATGCAATACATAAAATCAATCAATTCTGAGAAAATTTGTGTTCGGGTAACACATTGATCGATTTAAAGTAAATTCTCATAATATTCAAACAAAATGATTAATCTGTATTTTAGTTTTATTTTTAAAAAGCCTATTTTGAATAGTGAGTTGGGTGTAATTCTAAATCTTGAAAATAAGTGGTGTTCAAAATTTCAAAGTTGCAGCTGAATCAACTTGATATCCTACAGCACTCACCTCATCTGAAGATGTCTGAGAGCTTCCCTCAACATGGCCACTTGCTCTTCCTCATCCATTTCTTCTCCAAGGGAATCATTGGAGAAAACACTGTTGGGTTCTGCCTTCAGTTTGGCCATTAAACTTCTAATGGTAGCCTCTTGTTCCTCATCAACAATTGGGTCATCAGCTAGTTCTTCTGCTCCACGGCCATGATGAAGATTCTCACTGGGAGAATCTCTCTCCCTTTCGTCTAAGGAGTCATCGGAAAAATGTCCTTCTTTACCTTTCAGTGTGCTTACTTTTTTGCTGGGAACTGATTGTCTCTGACCAGTGACAGATTTTACATGCTTGGGCATTATAGTAGACTCAAGTTTGCTCCCATCTTGCATCCCTGTTTTGCAGCCCTCTGGTGTCTCTCCTGTAAGCGAATCTTGGGATAGATACTGTTGCTCTGCTGGGACTGAAGATGATGGAAGACAACCCTGAGATGGATTTTCATCTATGGAATCCCGTGAACCAAATTGCTCTTTACCACTGCGAGGAGAATGATTTAAAGAATCCTGTGAGATAAATTGTGGGTCATTCAATGACTCGACTGACACACATGCATTACTGCCAGAATGTGGTACTTGGAGGTGCTGTAAATTCAGTCCATATTCCTCCTGCCCAGGTTCTGACTTCCTGCCAAGGTCATCCTCATCTTCATCAAGGGAGTCACCGGAATATTCATCTTCTTCTTTGATATCATAAGAATCCACACCCGAGGCACTACCTGACTGTTCTATTTCATTCTTAGCAGCATCACTATCTCCAAAAGCATCAGAGAGGGCATCTTCGAAAGCTTTAGAGTAATCATCCAACTGATCTCCTTTAACAATGATCCTTCGACTCTTAGACCCTGCAGAACCAGGCCTTTCCCTGCTGTTTGTCCTTGAACGGCGTTCATTTCTCTCGCACACTTGACCTTCTTCGTCTGATTCTCGCTCTATGGAACCTCCCCTTAAACTGCGGGCAAAAATTTCATGGGTACGGTCGACAGATTTACGCCTCTCTTTGGAATCTGCATCACCTCCGATGCCTCTGAGAGATCCTGAAAGAAAACATTTTAAAAGCTTGATAAAATGATAAAATATTAAATGGTGTAATTGTTTTATATACATGAATTATCAGGATAATAAATTAAATGCACTTATCAGATAATGCTACTACTATTTTTGAAACATCTGAAAAAAAATTGCAAATTTTCATCAATGTGTCTTATATTGCAACAGGTCATTACAAATGTATGGTATTTACTTTCCCAGGTATTGTAACTATTTGACACAACACAAACATACCTTCATTCTCACCGCCACCACTGCTACCACCAGGTAAGTAAAACTCCACAGGTATGTCATCAGAGTTACTCCGCCTTTTGACCCTCTTGTATATTACAGACCTCCTGATTGGACTTGGAGTTTCCTTCCGAGTAACGGCTCTTTTAGAACCAGTTTTAGCTGACTGAGAAGGGCTGACAGAAGTTGGTCCACTGTCTGCAGACGTCAGATCTCTTGGGGTCTTTTGTGCTGATGTTGGGGTTGCTGATGAATCCTCACTCTTTTCAGAAGCACCTTTTCTAGAAAGAGGTGTCCTTTCCCGCCAAGGTCTATGCCTCTCTTGTCTAGCAGACGATCTCTCTGATTCTTGTCTCACTTCCTTTTCCAGTGTAGGTGTTGTTTCTCTCCATGGTTTCCGTCTTTCCTTTCGTGCTCTGGATCGGCTACTTTCCTGTGCGCTTCTGTCTTGGTCAGCAGACTCTCCATCTTTGAGAGTCTTTTTTGTGGGAGTAGTTTC
Organism: Lingula anatina; assembly: GCF_001039355.2. Next base: position 65,679 of record NW_019775972.1, read on the forward strand.
TTGCCAAGGTCGTGGTCTTTCTTCTCTGACCTTTCCTCTTACGGTTTCTGTAAATATAAATTTTTGCATCAATCTGAAAGATAACTGAACAGAATAGAAAGTTTTTATATTTCACATAAACATGCTTAGCATGCAAAACCTTCAATGTTTTTCTGCTTATGACTGTAATATGAAATTGCTTTCTAAAAGTGTATATGTAACATATTGCCGAAAAAACACACCATCTGTTACCTAATGTGTATATGCATGCATGGTAAGTATTGATAGCTGGGGTACAATTTAACATGACTGATTACCTTTGGCCATCACAGGTTTGACAATTTTTGGACCACTTTTACTCCTCTCCCTGTGTTCTGTTGACCCTGTGGACTCTCTGCTCTGAGATCTGCCTGTTCTCTCAGTGTCTCTACTGACAGAACTTGACTTGTCTTGAGGAATGTCTGAGCTTGCTGCAGGTCCTGCACCTGCAAAGGGTAAATTAACTTTACTTCATGAACACCTTTTTCAATTATATATTGATCAAATTCAATCAAAGACATTGTAATTGATTTATAATATGTATGACGTGTTAGCTTCAATTCAACCACCTGCTACATATTGATCAGTTCTACCTATTATAAACATGGTAACTTTTAAGCTGGTTTATTCAAATTTATTAACTTATTTATCCGACTACAAATATAGGTACAGCCAAATGCTGTATAATGTTTGAATTAATTTTCATCAAAAAAAAAAAATAATAAAATAAAATAATAATAATAATAATAATAATAATAATAATAATAATAATAATAATAATAATTTAAAAAAAATAGTCATCAGGTCACTCAGTAAGTATGAACATAGTTTATTTGCAGGGTCCAACAGGAACTCACCTATTTCTTCCAAAGAATGATCACAAGCAGAATGTATAACAGGAGAGAGACCCTCATAGCTCCTGGTTGCTGTCACATTATCACAAGACGGTCTCTGGTGGTCTGGAGTGCTGCCCTGTGTCCCCCTAGTATGGGAAGACTCCACCAGACCCTCATTACTGCGGGCTCTGAAGGTGGCATCCACAGCCATGGCTCTCTGCACTGAAGTCTGGTACGTGTGACCCACTGGCAGAGGCACCTGTTCAAGATGAGAAAATTTAATTGATATTCTTCTTTCAAAGAATTTGTAGGGGGATGTATCAAGGGGAACAACTTTAAACTGAAAACATGCTAAAAGTGGATTCTTTTATGTGAAGTGCATAAATTAATTTAAATAAAAATAATCAATGGAGTTGTACCTGCACTGTGGAATGTACTTCTAAAATGTTAATTAAATCAGGATTTGTGTACAATAATTATTATTATGCAAATTATTGCTAAAAAGCAAATATTAGGGTATTATTATTCTATTCTTTGCCAACCACAAAGTACCATATTCTTCATGCAAGCAATACTTACCCTCTGAGCCACATTATCATCACTCCAGGCTCTGGCAACATGGTCCACCTGCAGGCCTCTCACCAGATGAGCATGGAACTCAATGTTACCTAGCCTCTCAGGGCTCACTGCAGATGGTGCTGTTGTCACTTCAGTACCCGCTGTGTGGTTATCACTTTCTAATTGGGTTGGCGGTTCATCGAATTGCCCTAGAACAATGTCATCATCTATGAATGGAATATCCTGTAGGTCAGAAATGGGTGAAGATGTCTTTGGAATGTGTTTGCTGAGATCACTTGCAGATGGTCTATTGTGTTGGTTGAGATCTGATGGTGACTCTGACTGTTTTTCAAGATCAGATGACGATTCCTCATGAGGATGCACTTCTATCACTATACCATCACTATCAGTGCTCTCATCCATTTTCTCAAACAGACATTCCTTGGAGTCAGAATCATCACTGCTGATTTTCTTTCTTTTGATGACTGGCTCACTATGGCAAGGTGCTAAATTTTCAAAACTGTCGGCTTTTGCATCTGAATCTGACTGTTTTTTAACCAGGCTATATTCATAAATTTTCCACAAAGGCTGAGTATCCTGTTTGTTTGGAGGGAATTCTCCATCAGATGTTCCATCAAAGCTGTTCTGAGTGTGAAGTTCACAACTGCTCCTCGTTCTCATCCCCTGATGATGATGATGCTGTCCGTGACCAGAGGCACTCAAAAGACTGGACCTATCGGACATGTCATAACTAGAGTCAAACATGGAGGAATTCAATTCCTGGTCACTGGACTCCTCTGCTGAGAGTCTTTCTGGAATGCTTGCAAGGCTTGAGCTCATCCTATCCAACCCTGGGCTTGGAGTCCTAGGATGTCTGTGAGATCCCACCGAGTCATACCCAAGGCCTCTTCGAGACTTTGAAGGCCTCCTGGCTAACCCAGAGTCCATGCTAGATGCTCTACCCCTAGGGGGCATCTGCTGGGATGTAGAGTCATCAACCCCTCTTGGAGAAGTCAATGAAGTGGATTTTGATTTGGACAGAATAATTGGCAATGTTTTGGCTTTAATATCATCATCAGTATCACCCGTTTTTGACAATTTTCTTTTGTGTTCCTTCTTGAAGAATTTTTTCACCTGTGCAGGTGCCTTGTATAACCTTTTTGTCACCTGTTCTGCCATTGAAGACAGTTTCCAAGATTTGGATGGCTTAGCAGAAGTCTTTTCTTCCCCATCACTTGACTTGGGTTTCTTCACCTTGACACTGCTGTCAGAACTTAAATGCAAACTTGGCAATGATCCTCCAGACTTGGAGCTGGAGAGAGAATTAGTGGACTTTGATACATATTCCCCAAACTGATTACTTAGCGTCTCACAACTTGAGTCTTGGGGAGACAATAATGACAGAGAACTATCTGTTTGCATAGATTCGTGAATAAACTGCCTAGTTCGTATCTTGGGAGTTGCATTCAACACTTGCACTGTAACAGACGCTCCAGCTCGGGTTTCATCCCCATCAGATGAAGTCTGTGTGTGTCTTTCAAGATACGCCTCCAACTGATGTTTCTTGCTCTGCAGTTTTCTCTCATCAACATACTGTTCAGAAAGCTGTTCCAATTCTCTGACATCCTGAGTTTTATAGCTTTCCTCAATTTCTGTGAGTTTTTGCTTTTCTAATTTGATATGCTGATTCTCCAATTCCAGCTGCTCTTGTAAAAGTTTTTCTTGCTGATGAATGTCCTGTTCAATTTCCATCTCAGAATGCCTCAGGATGAGTTCTCTCTGAGCAAGGTCTTTCAATCTTCCCTCAACTGTGTCCTCTTTGAAATGTGTAATATCAGTGGGTTTTAGCTCTGAAAGGAGAGAAATAAGACCCAATCAATTTATGTGCAGCATAATTGTCATTATGAAACTTAAAGAGGATAACTCTCTCTCTACACACACAGAGAGAGAGAGAGAGAGAGAGAGAGAGAGAGAGAGAGAGAGAGAGAGAGAAGAGAGAGAGAGAGAGAGAGAGAGAGATTGATTTAGAACAATTTCATGGACCATACACAATTGAATAGAAAAAAAAAACTAAAACTTTTATCCTACTATGTATCCCATGTATTTATAATGAATATTTCCAAATAAAAAAGAAGTCCAATCATGAAAACCCGTGCTCTGGGGCTATACCTTGTGGCTCATCAGAAGCAGTCTGGATACTGATGTGTGAAGCTTGAGATTCTGTCTGGACGGCAAATTCCCCACAACTGGAATCAGTCTGAGTGGCCAACTCCTGACTGTGTAGCAACCTCTGGTCATGTAACTCCTTTAAATGCTGCAGTTCTTCATTCATGAGTCTGCGATCTAAAATAAAAGATACACGTCAGATATATCAGTTATAATTCTATTTTAATTAAAATTAAAATTAGTGCACTGAGATCAAACTAAAATCTGCTTCACGGTCATCAAAAGGTGATAAAATACTAATTATCATGGATGATATAATTTTGCAGCTTTAGATTATACAAACAAATAAAATACAGACCACCTACAGAGATCAATTAAATCACTGCAGGAACACAAACATACTGCCGACAATTTCAAAATGAATATAGTAACAAAATATTTTATTCCAAAATTGGTACTAAATATAAACAATTCCTGAGAGAAACTACCTCTGGCAGAAGCTACAAGTGCAAAAAAAAAAAAAAAAAAAAAAAAAAAGATAACTGGTGCATGTTTTTGACATTAAAAAAACTATCCGTCAGAAATAAACTTACGTTCATCTCTTTCCTGCTGCAGTTTTCTTGTGGCTTCTGCAATCTGGTCTTGGGCTTTCAGTCGCAGTCTCTCCAACTCCTCCGTCTTCAGCCTTATTAACCTCTGCTGCTGATTCAATTCCGCTTTGTGGTGTTCATGACGCCTGTACATTTCCTCTTCTTTTTCTAACCGCTCCTCTTCCGCTTTTCTGCACTCATTTTGAAGGATTTGTAGTTCACTCCTGATAAAAAAAAATCTTTCTATAAATTTCCATAGTACAAATAAAATGTTAAACCTAGTATTAATCTTACATTATTATTTTTTTAAAATTGTAAACATATGGATAACATAATCCTGTTACAATGCAATTAATGCATGTACACTTAAAGACCTAAACACTTTTGAACTAAAATCGGCTATATGACATCTCCTGATAACCTGGCATTTGCTCCAGAATATCTGGTCATTTGGTGACGTCAGTGTGGAAGTTAGTCTCTATAGTAACAGGCATACATTTAGCGCTTTAAAAGCTTAATTTTTCCCATCCTGTTATCTTTGTCTTGCATGATGGATTGGTGATAGTCCTGAACATTTAGTGCATTTTCATATATAAGTACATGTCCAACACTTGGTCACATTTTCTCTTAAAGTGTTATAGAACAGAAATGAAATTTTTCTCATAATCTCAGAAACTCTTGAGAGCTAGATACACAGCCTTAGCTGATCTAACACATACCGTGTACTTTAGTTGTTGCCTAAATTCTTTGTGATTCAAGGAAATCAAAAACAATGTTGAGTATAAGATGATATAAAACCATCAATATGTCAAAACAACCCCATGGTATCTATGTTCTTGTGAAAAATTAATAACATAGCCCTGACATTATTTGAAAATAAATCCAACTGTATGCAATAGAAGACAGCTGGGTTCATAACTTAACATCTTTGGAGGCAAATAATTTTTACGGTGACAAATCATGATTGAAAGTAAAAATTGTTTAAAAAAAAAAAATCAGACCACCCTACATTTTGAAATGTAAATAAAATGATAAGATGTACTTATCACACCAAAAAGATTATACTAGACCAAGTGCTATTGACTGCTGATAAAAAAGCAGGATTTTATCATTTTGAGCATCAGCATCATATCTCCATGTTTTTCTTATATACAATTATAAGGATATACAATACCCCAAATTTAAAGTAATTGAGTGTTATTGTAACATTGCTCTTCTTTTCATATGCATTGTATATAATCAACCAAAATTGCAACATAATTTCAAGTGCCAGACATTTTATTTTCTCTCTGAATGCATCCTGATTCACTGAAATTAACCTTAATTGCTTCTTTTGGTCTTTGCTAGCTTTCTGATATATNAAAAAAAAAAAAAAAAAAAAAAAAAAAAAAAAAAAAAAAATCAGACCACCCTACATTTTGAAATGTAAATAAAATGATAAGATGTACTTATCACACCAAAAAGATTATACTAGACTAAGTGCTATTAACTGCTGATAAAAAAGCAGGATTTTATCATTTTGAACATCACAGCATCATGTCTCCATGTTTTTTTTATATACAATTATAAGGATATACAATGCCCCAAATTTAAAGTAATTGAGTGTTATTGTCACATTGCTCTTCTTTTCACATGTACTGCATATAATCTACCAAAATTGGAACATAATTTCCAGTGCCAGACTTTTTATTCTCTCTCTGAATGCATCCTAATTCACTGAAAATACCCTAAATTGCTTCTTTTGGTCTTTGCTAGCTTTCTGATATATAACTGTAATAATGCTACTTTTACATAGGGAAGATAAAATTTTTCACTATTTGCTATTACCCTATCTTATCAGCTCTGTTAGTGACACAGTTTCTCTTTGTATGTGGGTGTTTCTTATTATAAGCAGAAGTAGAGACCTGAAAGCAAAGTGTTATACTGTGTTTGCTATTAACTTAACATAATTGCATCTCTAGGAACAAAAGGGTCCAAAAAAGCTGGTACATGTATGGTATTCTAGAATGTTATTTCCATTGTCTCTACTCCTTGTAATATTGAGAGCAATTTATTTCCCGTCAAGGATACACTATGTCTTCACAATGTAAACTGACTGAGCAAACAAAAACAGAACCTATCTTTAAGAAACACCACCCATATGTATAATACACATATTATATAAAATAAGAATAAAAAATCAAATGTCATTTATGGAAACAGTTGACTCATATAAGTGCAAATAATCTAATTTATAGTTAATCAGTTAATTGTTGATAAGATTGATTCAAAGGCTCCATCTGTTCAGTAGAAATCAAAGAGAGAATCTCCTTTCACAACCAGTCAGGAAATTTACCACACTGCCATCAATATGCAACCACTGCCTCTCCACAGACTAATGACATGTTGAGGGACCACATACTTTGTTGCTGCAAAAGTGATTTTTCATCCTCTGAGCTTGAGGAAACTTATAAACAAAGGGAATACAAGATGTGTACCTTTTTATCTTTTTACTCTTCCTGGCCCTGCAAAGTCCACATGTCAACATGTTCATCCTGACTGATATTTCATTTATGCCCCAGACTCTGTCTAATATGATGTTAAGTTTTCCAACAGAATAGGTTTGAGCAGTGAAGTCTACAGTATCTGTGTTATAATTTACACTCAACGTCAACAGACATAACGATCTTCATTCTCCCTCTGTTTACAGTCCACTATAAGGTTATAATCCTCCTTATTTGAATTATGGTCTCCTTGGCAAACAGCCATTGGTTTAATGTTTACTGTGCTTATATTGGAAGTGGAAGTTTGTTTTTAACTCCATCTAATTCATTATGATCTTCTACATCTCTTGCCTTGCAGAATTTGTCAACTATAGACAAACTCTGCCTGTTCTTTATTTGGTAACCTTGCTTTAAAGTTCCAATATGCAGGTGATAAATACTGCATGGAAAGGTGCATTAGCAATATGGCAATGATTAAAGCACTTATAAAAGCTTATTAGTTATTGCAAAATCAAAAGCCATCACATACAAGACAATATATATGACAAAAAAGAGCTACTTCTATATACACCAAAATTTCATAATGTGAAAGAAACCAGAGTTTTTTTAATGTTGACAAAATGTTGAGATCAAAGCTTTTGGATACACTGTATATTAAGCTGCTTTACAAAACAACAGAAATCAAACTTGTATTTTTTTTAGCTTAATAATATGAAGGTTCTTCAAATATCCACAAGTTGTTGAGCAACTGCAGTATTTTAAAATTAATCTAGCTGCAATTGCTGTTACCCTTAGCAACAATCCTCCCCATTGCAATATTAATGTTTAAGTAGAGCTATAATATCTTTTTTTCCTTTAAGCTAAAAAATATGAAAAGTTCCACAAAATTAACAGATTGCAGAGAGGCTGTGGTCTAAAATTAGTCTTGGTGCAATAAAGCTCTGCTGTAACCATGGGCAACAAACACTGACGCAGGTTCATCAGTCACAAGATAAAATCCTTCCTGAGGTGAATAAAAAATGTTCTTCGCTATTGACAGGTTGTCCAGTTGCAGTTTTTCAAAACCTGGGTCTTCCTAATAGCTCTCACTAGAGCGATCACGTATATTCATACTATGGTGAAATCCAATGACATTCTATTCTCTCAGGTAACAAATCTATGCAGCATCACTCACTAGCCATAGATAGGTATAAAGTATAATCTCCAGCGTTAACTTCAAGCAGCACCTTTTATTGGTACAATCAGCTTGAGCTGGATATTCAAGCCGCAATTACGGCCAGCCAGGTGACTGGGAAAGGCCATACTGCCTGGCCATTTATGATCTTCTTTTGTAATCAGGATTTCCATCACAACCAACGCAAGCTGGTAATAAAATATTGCTTGAAGTTAACGTTGGAGATTGTACTTTATACTGGTGAGTGATGCTGCATAAAAAGGGTATCCCTATCAAAGGACTATTGATCAGATCAATAAATCAAACAATGATAATCGGTTTAGTTCTTCCTGGATTCTTTCAGCATGGGTGACCATGTTTGATACCCAAGAGACCTTCCTGAAGACAATACTACTTTTAGCATTAAATTGCTACAAACAAAGCTTTTACAACAAGGGACAATATCTCCTATTGATTATAAATATACTGAAGATTGTTGGCTAATGGTTTTCATTTCTATAGGGTCATAAATCACTGAAAGTGTGCAGAGTTGTCATGGTAAAATATGACAGGATGCAAAGTCACAAATTGCCTTCCTCATTCAATGAAAGCAGGAGCTAGAACTCGGGTCTAAAGTGTTATATTCATTGTCCTTATATATACTATGTATACAATGCAAAAATTCTGAACAAGTTTAAATGGAATTTAAATGCAGCCTGCTTTGAAATCAACCACCCTGACTTTTACATAACGTTCCCCCCTGGAGATTGAAAAGCATACCGTCCAATCCTTTTCTGCAATCAGTTTTAAATTCCCCATTCACAGCTCAGAAAGTATGTCAAAATCTGACCAAAAATTTAAAAAGGAATCAAAAACACTTACCTGAAAATTAGTGCATTAACATCCATTCCTGTACTTATCACCTTTCCTAATGTCTTTAATGTTTCACTACTATAGTAAGCACGTTCAAGTGATCTCCCTAATGTGTGAGGATGGATTTAAAAAGTAATCTTACATCTAGGGGGGATGCTTTAAACATGATTACCAACATAGCTCACTAATCTTACAACGCTAATATATCACAGTACAATCTTAAAACCCGAGATACTTTCTCATTACGTTGTCTTTAACTATACACTAGTCTCCACGTTATCTAATCCGATAACTGTCTACACACTTAATGACTCACTATAAAAAAAAAACTGATAATACCAACTGGGTTGGGAAAGGTAAACAATCAGACAGGTGAAAATAACACTCAGATTACCTCATTCTAATACAAGATAGGCATATCACAGTACCTGTACACATTCAACTTCACTTTGCCTTACACTTGCCTGTCCCTTTTTTATCCAGAATCATTCAATCTAGTCAGTTCAAGGTTGCATTAACTATCAACTCGTGACTGCACAACTGTTGTTAAGATCTTGTGATTACAATTTCTGATCAACCACAGTTATTGGGACTTGTAACTTAGCTCAATTACAATTGCAGCAGGAAAGACAACAGTTACAACCACTGTCTGTGGTCAGAAATCTTCACCATTGTGTCTACTACCATAGTGAGGAAATAAGTTAAGCCATCAAAACTGGAAATGCAGCTTAGGATACCAGCCTTGAGACAGTCTGATCTTATGCCGCATGATATTAAATTCAAAAATATTATTATTAATATATTTAACTGCTTTAATAGACAATAACTGAAATAGGTCAACTATGTTTGATTATACAGAGATGCTGTAAATACTGCATACATACCTCGCTTGTTCCAGTCTTTCACTTTCATTTTTATACCGTTGCTCCATTTCCAAACTGAAATGAAAAGCCAATAATCTCTAAGTGAGTTGATGGAAAAAATGGATCTACCTTGAAATGCAAATACTGTAGATCTTATGGCACAAGTAGTTTGATAAGATATGCCCACATGAAATGGACATTCACTGAAGTTGTAAATGCATCTGCTAGCTATATTCATATCCTTTAAATAACACAATCTATTTTTTTTTTTCAAAACCTTAAAGGGAAGGTATGTGTATGCTTCAATTATAGGTCTTTTTTGAGAAATAAAATAAATCAAAAGAAAGAAAATAAATAAAAAAAAAGAAAAGATAAGGTTGATTTTTAAGGTTTTCCTTTTCCAAAATGAGTGATGATGATATGTCATGTTGTTGGCCAGCGAGAAGCAAAATAGAAAACTGCAATATTCTGTAGAAGCTCAAAAGAAGAAGCATGTGTCAGCTTCATTCCATCTCTGTTTGAGTGGAGTAAGGATATATTATATAACTGAAAGATTCCACTGAATAGGTATACAATTCTTGATCTTTCAAATCATGTTTGTTCTGTTGTTGCTATAGCAATGTGATCTAAGAGCAAGCTTGAGTGCATTTTGATATACAAGCTTTTAAACAATACGCAGAACCTGGGTAACCATTGAAACAGTGAAGACCGTCAAACGAAGGAAAGGGGTCAAATTACAAATGGAGTATCAAATAGTGCAGGGATATTTTGATCTAGGTGTCAGCATTAATGACACATGTATTTCTATTATTATTGTATTGAAGACAAGGGAGGAAATAGTGTCTGCAGGCCAGGTAAAGAATGGTAGGGGGAGGAAGCAAGCAAGCAAGACTCAAATTTATTGTGAGCTTATTTTCCAAGACAAAATAAATATTTTTCAAAAAAGACTTTATGATTAAAAAAATATAACATTTTTAAAAACCTTCAGATTAAATTTATTAAATCTTTATAATATGTGCTTTGCTGCAAATGTGCACTTTAATATTTATTATGCGTATATAGTAGTAATAATGTTAAACTGTTAATACCATCCAAGTTATTATATTAAATGTTAATTAACATTGTAACAAGTTCTTTAATAAACATAATAAAGTTAAACATGAAAACAACCATTTATTGCCCTAGTTAAAAATTATTTTAAAACATATAGATGACCCCATGCATGTACCATTTTAATGTTAAAACATAATAATTGTCACAAAAAAAGCACATGATCCAATCCAACAAATACATATATATATAAATCAAGCCCAAAAGAACATGCAATATAAAGGCAAAGAATAAATCATTATTAATAAAAATATATTGATGATGCTGTAAATATGCAGGAAACAAACAAACATAAAACATTCTCAGAAATAGGAGAAAGACTTCAAAATGAAGCTGTAAAATGCATAATAAAGCCTTGGATCATGCAAGGAATGGTTACGATCTCCTACTCACCACAACTCGGTCCAAGACTGGGAGCTTTGGTTTGAAGAGAGAAAGACAGAAATTGTGCTTTTCACATGAACATAGAACTATGTGTCTTTTATTTTCAAAATGACTGGTGCAGAACATTCAACATTTATTCACACAAGAACTACTTCAGACTGAAAATGGGACCTGAATTTGAACACAAGCCAGGTTTTATTCGATTTCCAGTCTCAAATATTCCTTGTCACAACAGTCCTAAAGAGCATGCATAGCACACAATAAACCAGGAACACATCAGTCTAAATGCTTATAAAGTGTAAGACACTTAGGGTTGTCAATCTAGCAAATTTTATCATAGTTTACTTTAATATCTCGTGCTTTGAGTATTGCTTTCCACTGTTCCACAAGTGATATTCTATTATAAATAACATGACTGGAAAGTAATTTATATTTTTGCAGTGTTGACAACCCTGAACAGTGCACCATACACTGGATAAATTAATATATATGTAACATATCTTATACAAAAATACCAGTTCTTTCTTCTGCTGTTTATTTTCATGATTATGGATATGGTCACATACATTTTCCCCAAAAAATAATCCTATACATAAGACTTGTAATCATGTTATTTCCTACACTGAGAGGTTATGTGAAAATCATTGTTTTTCATTATGTAAAACCATGCACACAGCAAAATGACATAAAACAATCATTATTCTGTCATATTTTATACAGGTCACACCATGCATTCTCAATGCAACCTAAAACCTACAGAAGTTCACTCCGTGAATCCCAGAAACTTAAATTGCCAAGACTGGCCTGCCACTGGAAGGGGCTATATCTGAAATAATTGGTACCAAATCCAAAATTACTATGGTCTCTAGATTGGATGATATAATAGATTTGAATTATTCCAATGGATAATCGCCATTCATGTGACCAAGGTCCATCGGTGGTGAGGAGGAATGTTGTGTTTGACTTATGTTATATAGTCTCTAACTTAAGAATTAGACTGGGTTCCCATAGATTTAGATCGATCTATCTGGATCGACCTAACTCCTTGGGGGTTCACGCTCAATTGCTATCAGGTTCCGAGAGTCGAGCACGCACAAAAGTTAATTACCCCCTTACAGCTTTTAGTAGGCGGGACAGACATTTAAGCCGGTCAGGCTGAAAACAATCTAGTGAGACTCCCCACGGGGATTGATCGATCTAAAAATCTATGGGAATGCACTCTTAGTTCTATTTTAAAATCCAAATTAGAAGAAAGAATTTTGTTTCAGTGCTTTCTCTCTGAAATGACACATCTGTGATCTGAAATTTGGAAAGTCATACTGAAATAAAATTACAGCTTTTAAGTGAATACCTGGCACAGTGGATCAAAAAACAATCATGAATATTTTTGATCCTCTAGGCAGTGAGAAGAATACATAAGAATGGGCTTGTAGAAATCCATGCCTCTTGTGTAATGTACCACCTCCCAACAACAAGGACATAAAAATATTTCACATGCTACATACAGACATTTCCCTGTTCAATGAAATACATACACATATCTTGATAAAAATACGTAGCATGTGCAAAAAATACTTAATTAGTTGAGAAGTGAGTTAAATGTTGGGTACAAGATTCTTTAACCTGAGTAGTAGGAATAATTGATATATTTTCATACAAAATATATCATAGATGTCAAACTGTTTTCAGGCCTCATAAATGATAATTGTTGTTTGCGATCTCGAGTCTCGGGTCTGTGATCATGAACACAAAATTAATGACTCAAAACATTACATCATTGCACAAACATAAAATTAGTGCAAACAATTTGGGCAGCTTTCATCTGAAAACTGAATTTACGTTCGCACTATGATATTGCTGTTTGAGTCATTTATGTGGCATTTGCAATAATAACCCTAAGTGCACCATTCCACCTTTACCTTAATATGGCAGGTGCTTGCAAAGTAACCCACTTCTCAACTATACATACAAAGAGCCAGCTGCAATGAAACAGACAGACACTGTATCCATTAACTGTACACTGCACCAAATCATGCACAGCCAATATATTGTACAGCAAAGGAAAATGTCCAAGAAAACATGCCTTTCATTCTCTTTCCCCTCCCCAGCAAAATCGCACATTTTTTTGCCAGTGATACCTGTAATGATATGTAATTACCTTGAGTTCAGCATCATTGGTGACATAGAGGTTGGTGAAGGGGACTCTCCATCTATGTCTGAGCGGTACGTGAAAATGGAGCTGACGCTGCTAGCTCGGGAGAGGCTGCCATTCAGTGGTAACGAACCTCCACCAGACTGGAATGAACAATTTATAATACAATAGAAATTTATCTTTAACACAAATCGTGAATTTTAAATACTTGTGTTAAATCTGGATTACTAACAATGAACCATACATGTACATACTGTACACCAATTTGATTAAGTTTAGTCTTCATTTTGTTTACAAGACATTATTGTATGATATTCTAAATACAGTGTTAACATTTATGGAATGATGACAATCTTAAAGATGCCCTTTAACTGTCACTACTTTTTTCTACAAAATAATAAAAAAGCAAGGAATGTCCACTGTAATGGTTTACCTCCTAATGAAATTACCTTTAAGTTATCATGATTAATTTTTCTGGAGTTTTCGAAAACACATATATTAACATATGTAGGAAAACCATTACCTTCCTGTGTTCCCGTAGTTTTGCTGCTTCAATTGGATTGTTGAACCTGAACATGTTTGTTCTTCCCAGCAAAACCACATCACCTGAGAGAGACAGAACAGAGAACTTGTAGAGGTCACAAAAAATAAAACACACAAACTGTAATCAAGGTTAATTAACTGCTACACACGTGTATGTAATATTGATAAGTGCAAAGAAACCAAGAAACTGTCGGAACTGAATTTGTGAAATTAATAAAAATTGGCAGAATAATAAATATTGGTACAATACTTCAGAATCTGTAGGTCAACAGTTACATGGATACATCAAAGTTGTAGAAAATGACCAAAGATCTCAGAAAATAACATGTTAAAGTGAATCTTTCTGTTCCTTATTCCACATTTTACATGTCCCACCAGTTTTTTCTTTCTCTTACCCTGAGTAAGCTTGATTGGTTCATAAATCTGCTGTCCATTCACCTGACACATAGCACCATCAAAGGGATACATGTACACTGCCCCGCCCCTGTTCTTGATAATACAGTGCTCCGACAGGATGTCTGGACCTGATAACACTGTGTAGAAACAACAAGGGAAAATTCTAAATCGTGTTCATTAGATGTGCAGCATTGTGCTTTACAGACAGCTGACACATTGAAATATTTTCTAGCGAGACGTTAATAAATAAACCTTTGTCCCAAGCATTTCAATCAATGGAAAATGTGCATAAAAATGGTGAAATATCTTACCAATAGATATGACAAAATTATTTTGACAGAAATACTTCAGTGTTTTTAGTTAGAAATAAAATTTCACTGGAGAGACAACATACCAATATCTTGGTCCCTGGTAGAATCCTCTCGCCCTATGGAAGTTTTTCCTTCCTGAAATATTCAATGAAATGTTGGATACAGTTAATTTCGACTGTACATTTTCAAGATACTTTCCATATCAAATTTACGAGCCAAAAAAACTAATACTTTAAAACGTGGATGAATACCTGCCTTGTTATAGCAACATAAATAACATACATTTAATCAGACCTTCTTGACCAATTGTGAATTTCTAATTATTAGTAACAAACCCTTTACTTTAAGGGTATACATAATGACCCTTGCACTCAACATATCGTCACCAAAACCAATACCATTTCTTTATGGTTATGGTGGTTCATGATAATTCTTGCACTGACGTAATCTTAATCCATATGAATACTGTTCTTTATCTTAAATGTATTGTAGAAAATCCCCATACAGAGTATATTGTTTTCTATACCCATTATACCTGTCCTTTATTTACCTTAAGGTGGTACATAATAATCCCTGTACTGAGTATATCGTCATCCATACCAATAAGATGAGGTAGCTGAGAGTCGACTATCACACCCATAGACTTGGTTCTACGCACTGGTCTTGAAATACAGATATTGGATTCCTAAAACAGAGAGAGAATATTTAAGTCGTTTATTATCTTCATATTTGTAACAGACTGAGGGTAATCAGAGTGCAGCAGTCTCATCAGCTCTAAGAATTAGTGTGTAAACCAAACTTTGAAAAAAAAAAATTACAGAATGATACCTTTTTCAGAAATATATATATATTTCTCAATATCCGCCATATATGAATGACTACAAAAATGCTGCATATATAATCTCAACTGAATCTCTAAAAATCTTCATTAAAAAAACTTCCCACACTTACAGCCATGATACTGTGAGCTTCATTCCACTTGTCTATCCAGTTCTGTGTAAGCTTCTGAGCCTAGGGGCAGAAATGAAATAATCAAAGCTAATCCTGCACTTCTAGATACTTCTCCACAACTTACCTTTTCAGACTTTTTTTCTCAAAATCAATACTTATAAATGAGGAGTAGGTGTAAAAATAGATTACAGAAAATTATCAGCTGAGAAACTAAAAGGAAAATATTGAATTATATGACTAATCAATCTTGAAATCAATGCTAGTTTTTTTCCTTTCACAGACATAATTTCTGAATATATGAAGAAATGTTATCCATGCGTTATATGCACACTAATTTTTTTAATTACCTTTTCTTCATTTTCTAGCAATTTTTCTGCGATAGTGCCCCCACTGTCAATCTCATTCAGCATCATGGAGCCAGCCTGCAAAAATAATGGACATAACCTTACAAAATGCCTTAGAATTAGAATTCTCACATTACAGTGGATCAAACAAATATCAGGCAACATGTGTCTCGGTTATTCAGTTAAAATGCAGTAAGTTATTAAACAAAGGTCACAATTATTGACTATAACAAAAAAAAAAAAAAAAAAAAAAGAAAAAACTTTACAAAAATCTAGGGTGAAATAAGCAATTCTGAATATTAATATTTCAAATCTAATTTCCTGCTCTTATACAAAGATCATGCACGGAATGTGTCTTCTTTATATGATTTCCTTTCATTTGAAGTACTTCATTAATCAACTCCACAAAAAAATCACAGATACTGCAAATATATATCAACTGTGAGTTATGTAATTGTAGAATTGACAAATTTTGCCATTATTATGATAATAATAATAACAATGTACCAGCATAGCACATAACATGGGTGATATATAAACATCAGGCTCATTAGATAATACATTACAACAACACAAAACAGTTACCTCTCACATTCACTATCACGCCTAAAAAAATCTGTTTATACATAAGGAAGATTTAAACATCAAGCATACTTAATCTGAATAAAATGCCAAGAAAAGCAGACACATACTAAAGCAAAGCAAAAGAAACAGTGTCCTTAAAGCAAAAGTTATCTGGGATTCAAAAAGCAGGATTCCTGAAACTAAGAGTTAAAATTATATAGGTGGCAACTACACTGATACTGCACAGCGGAGTGATATTAGAAAAGCTTTGAAACAAACAACCATTTAACTTCTGCTATCAAAGCTACTCCAGCCGATAAATATAAAAAAGGTTAATAAGCTTTCTAAGTGGTGCCTGTAAGCCCTGAAATAACAGTGAATCAGTTATAAAGGTGTGGGAATATCGAGGGGGCGTGTCCTCTACCTGATTGACAGGAGTTTTACCATGCCATGACAGGTGACGAGCCAGGCGATGCCTTGGGTGGGATTCGCTAACTGGGATTTTTGACTGAAATCAAGAAAGCACGTCCATCAAGAAAAAGCACAAAGCTCAACCAACTATCAACCTCTTCATATTCTCTATTCATGAAAAATTCTAATCTGAAGCTGTCAGGTTGGTTGAAAAACTGACTACAAGTGGGCATGTCCAACTTTTGGTTGACAAGTTATGCAGAAGCAGGAATCGAGAGATGAGGATCTTTTAGCAGCAAATTTCACTGAAACCCATTAAAACATGCAGAGAAGCAAAGATGCAGAAAAATGAAATTATTTCTAAATTATGCAGTAGACTTCACAAAAATTATAAAATTAAATCAAAGATGCAAGCAAGATGAAAAAAACTAAAGTAGTTTAATACGGACACATCTTTAAAAATTGACAGTTTCATTTCATTACCAAACCATCACATGAAATAGAGTTCAAATCTTCAATGAAAAATAACCGAGATAATTCTGACAACTGGTATTTTTTATCTAGAGCAGTACCTACCATGTGTGCATGACACAGCAATTGCTTGAGCCTCTCAATTTCATTCCTCAATTCACGTATTAGCCGGACATTGTTATCCTGAAAGTGCACAAAAAAATAAACATGTTCACAGGGGAAAAAATCAAGTATATCAATACCATGACAGAGCAATTCCTGAAACATAATACAATCCAACTTAAGAACAGTTTTTCAAATTTTAATACCATTTCAAGAGATTTTATAATAACTTCTCTTTTTATGTAAAATCTAGGTTTATAATTAAAAAGGATTCTGGTTTATCACAATATAAACCATGATAAATCTCAGACAGTCCAACCCTCACTTACTTCATTGACTGTGGGTTTGTTGATTATGCTTTTGGCTCTCTGTGCATAGCGTAATGTGCTGAGGGTTTCATTGTAGTATGTGTCTGCTGGAGTGATGGCTAAAATGGAAAAAATCAATAACCTAAAGTTCAGCATAAATTTTTAAAAGACTGTCTTACTAAAGCTGGCTTTAATTGTAAGCGTATATATGTATCTAGCTATTTAAAATAGCATCGATATTTTAAACTTAGCTATTGCAACATTTTAGAGCATTTTAACTTTTTAAAACGTTTTAGAGAATGGGCAAATGTCTTTATTTTAGTGGACTACAACTGTTTTTATCCTGCAATATAGTACACTAGTACACTATCTGCCTCAAAGTGAAGACCAACTTTCATCTTCTACAAACAAAGTTTAGATCAGACTTGGGTAAAGTCATTGCATTAGTTGAGACAACATTTACAACAGCACAATGCATCATTCTTCACAAAATCAAGATGACATCATCAAAATACCAAGAATATTTTGTATTAACCATAATATAAATAACTTACTTGCAATCATGATAGTCTTGGAGTTTCCCCCTAAGCTTTCTTTGAGCAGCCATGTGAGGACGGAGTCTCTGTATGGGATAAAAGGTTTGACGTTTCTCCTGTTCGGAGATCCTGAGCTGTTTAACGCATCCTTACTGTGTTCACTGTCAAAACTGAGGCTGGAGCCCAGGCTTTCAGTGCCCCAAGAACGCACAGATTTTTCAGCTGAAAATTTAATTGTACAACTGACAGCCATGTTTTCTTATCTACAGCCATGTTTTCTTATCTATCTTTCAGAACAATCTACTCGTGCTGTTACCAATGAGAGATCTGGCAAATTATAATATCAAGATGGCTGTTTCAGGATGTACTGTTGCTGTCAAATTCATATTCTTCAAAATAATATAAAGACATCACAATGCTTTACACTTTATTGTCACAGAGCAACAAAGTAATGACCATTTTAAAGAAAAGGAGCAACTTTCATCCGATTCCACCAACAATTGTAATATCGACAATAATAGTAATAAAATAATAATTCTCTACATGAATGAGTGTAACAAAAGCTCAGTGCTATAATTCATAATTAAGTAGACTCTTTACTACCCCCCCCCCCCCCCCGGTTCTCCTAGTATATTAATGACCTTCACCCTACTTACCTAAAGCTTTGATCACATTGCCTAATGTAACTAAGGATTTGTTGATGTTAGCACCTTCTTTGAGTCGAGTTGTACCATCTTCTTTGCTACTTGCACTAGGATCTGCCCTCTCACTGTATTAACAATAGGGGAATCAAATTAAGGTACTAATTAGTAATATATAGCATTATCAAGGTATTAGAAGATACCATTAAAAGTTTAGTAGCTCAGTAACTATTATAGTGATGCAATACTGATAAGGCATAAAAATTGCAAAAAAAAAGGTATTATTATTTTTTTTTTTTGCATAAACAAAAGTTTCAATAATCAGTTTTTTCTTTTGACAGAAATTATATCATTAACTATAAAAACTATACTTTCATAATGTCCTCTGATTTTCTAAAAAATTGACAAATAAACAAACCAAGAACAAAAACAAATAAAAACAAGTGTTACATGACTACTGTCTGTGCTTGAAAAATACTCCATAAAGCCACCAAGTAGTAAAAACCACTAAAATATGTATGGTAAACCGCAAATTGAGAAAGATACATGTTGTGGGGAATCTAATATAAAAAACCTACTTACTTAAATTCTGTTCACATCAAGTTCAATTTAGACCTGTCCTTGGCTCATATGGCTACTAGACATGTAACTTTGATTAACTAGTGGTTTTGCCCCCTCCCAATCCCCCCCCCCCCTCCAAAAAAAAAAAAATTAGTACCATTGTGTGTTGACGATATACAAACACACAGCATATGATACTGGGTACATTAATAATTCAGCAATGTGTTTGTCTGCTAGCCATACTTAAAAACCATTAACAGCTATAAGATAAATCTGATGTGAATGTGCCTTCTGTCACTTACCTGCCAGCCAGATCTACTAAATGGATTTTGCTGACTTTCTCACTTGGGAGATCCGCATCTAATTTGGCCTGGAAAGTCGGTGAGCAAAATTAAAGCTTAATGTAAACTGGGCACTTAAATTTCGATCAGTGAATCAACCACAGACTGCTTGGACAAGATAATGCACTGGATTCACACCCATTTAGTTCAAATACAGTTCACATAAAGAAATCAATGTAAACATTATTTAACATCTGAGCCAAAACCTATAAAAAATATGGTGCAAGTAAAGCTATTTCAGTTGCTAAAAAATTATCTATCACAGTATCATAACCTCGATAAAATATAACAAAAAATTTAAAATGAGACCAAAATATCCTTTTCCATTCATCCTGTATTATTCTCTCCTTTCAATTTTGGCCTAAAGATGGCGCCAAGAGTCACACAATTCATCAACTCAACAGTACATGTACAGTAGCTACGCAATTACACATTAATAAAGTGGACTACCTGCTGATGTCTAGCAATCATGAAGTTATTAATATGATTTACTAGTGTCAGACATGTACATAATATAAAATATACTATCCTGCCACAGTTTTGTGACAATGTATTGTGCAGCCTTGGATTTATCATACATATATGCCTAAAACCAAAGAGAAAGAATTTTCTACAGAAGCAATTGTATTTTTTCATCAACTTGGTATTCAGAGAATTTCTGATACCAGCATTATACCTCTAAAACTGAAAAAAATTCAAAAACCTAGGGCACAGAAAGTGTTTGTTATCATCATCACTATTATAATATATTATTTCTTTTGGTTTCAAAGAAATATTTCAAAAGCAGAAGCAGCAACTCTGAAACTTAGCTAGAAAAGGGCCTGCTGCTGAAGTGCACTATAAGAGTTATATGGGGTTGAAAGTTTTGTGGCCTTGGGTGGTCTTGAACTTTCTGGAACATCAACCAATAACTTTGTCAATTTACTGGAAAGACCCCGAAAACAACTGCAATACATATTTCAATCATAAATCAATACCTGGGATTTATTTGTTCTTTAGAAATGTTTTATTGAAGCATGTCACACTCATATTTGACCCATGTGTCACAGGGCTGAGAGTAAAACCACTGAGCTGAACAGAGTTGCGTAGATATTTACTAACCATGACGCACTCGGTGGCACTAGAGACGTCCAATATTGTGGAAGACCCCAGTGACTCGTGGGAAGCATGCTTTTTCGACTCAATTGTCTCGGAAAACCAAATGTGGATCAACAGAGCCACAAAAGCAACACAGCCACCAGAGGCACTCCTCTGTGATTTCATTTTAGTAGGTGACTTTGAATATCAAAACCCAATATTTGCTCTTTAATTAAGCATGCCCTAATTAATTTGCCGCACAACAAAACTTTGCAAGGGGAGGTAAAGGATCAGATTTCATACCCAGCAGTAGAGAATACATGTCACAAGGTTGCCTTTCATAACATTCTTGAGTAAATTATAAAAACAAAACTTTGATATAAAAGAAAGTGTCAAAACGGGCATGAACCTTTTTCATTTCACTGGTGTTTCCAACTTAAACTAACAGTATTGTTTTCAAGTGATCAGAAGTTCTCTGCCAAGACTTGTGGCTAAGGTGAACATTATCTGCTTATTTAATACCCCGTTCACACTACGCTCAGTTATCCGGATAAATTGCGAATTAGGTCACAATTCGAATAAATGCAGTAGTGTGAACGCAAGAGGATTTTTGTAATGTGCATTTTCAAAATCCTGCAAGCGAGGTGGATTTCTAAGCGTGATCCGGATAACTTACCGGAATCGACACCTGTACAGATCTTACTGCGCATGTGTGCAGATAAGTGCTGGTATCTATGAACGCTTTTTTATTACTTTAGTGATTGCACCAAACGTATTTGGAGATCACCACTCACTACAACATGAGGAAACAAACTTATTTTGCCATCTCATGCTTCCCAAGAATGCTGGAATGTCTTTTTGAGATACATTTGCCGTCACACTTTTTTGTTGGTATTTTGAGTTTTCCAGTGCGGCGCATGCGCGAGTGTTCAAAACAGGAAGTTAAACCTGAAATTTTCAACGTGGGATTCGGATTCGCTTAGCGAGTGTGAACGCAATACCGAATCGGATTCCTCACGAAAAAATCCGAATTATAGAAATGCGCATTTTGGAACTGTAGTGTGAACGGGGTATAAGGTAGCTGTAACCCCTTTTGCTAAACAATTGAAAGAGATGACATAAAAACATTCTGGAACTCAATAGCACCCTTGAGCTACAAGGTACACAGAAGAAAAATACACGGTCCACACTTCACAATACTTAACGGATTCCTTGCACATAAAAAGAGTTCAACGGCACAAAACCCCATAAGGAAAATTTAAACAAGATCGGATAACATCTTACTTTTTGGTGTTGTGTTAAGCATTCTTTTTTGTATGTGTAACCAACAGGGGGTTATAAAAGTCTGAATTTTATTAGAAACATTTTGGAAATACAACCCCTCACCCAAGTTTGTTTTTTTGTCTATTAAGGGGTACAGACAAAATGTGTTCTAGAATTTCACTGATTTTTCTACATTATTTCATATTTGAATCAAAACTTCAAAACTTTCAAGTAGACAGATGGTATCTGATTCTCATTCTTATTCAGCTATGTCTAAAATTTTGACAGAATGCTGCAATCTGCAATCTGCATTCAGCGCACTGAGAAACAAATGATACATCAGTTTATATCATGGGAAGTTTACCAATGAGACTTTAAAATATTCACCATTTGCATGATCTGCCACATTTATATCATACCAAAATAAACATTTAGAAAGAAACAAGTAAAACAATGTTATAAATGTGTACATTTGAATGAACACAGTGCACCTTTTTTCTCACCATATATGTAAACAAAAAGGCAGCAATTGTCTATTTAATATTTTGTTGGGAATTGATTGTAAACGCTCGCAAACATCTTGTTCCATGTCATTTCGCAAATCCAATGACAAAGATACAATTTAAAAATGTATATAATATGCACCCATACATATACCCCTCACATACATCTAGCATACATGGATCCTAGCATACATGTACATCAACCACCCATCAACCACCCAACAAAACACTGAATTAAGAATTACAGAAGTTTGGTACTTGAGGTCAAAATAACAAGTGAGCCAGAGCAGGACAGTTTGAGATGGGAAATTAATGTAATATTTGTTTTCTCTGAGCTATTTCCATACACTGACTATTGGTCATGTTGAAATATCCACATTCAATCATTTAGCAGTACCTAAGCACATATTTGCTGAGGGTTCCTAAATATTTTCTTTATTCATAGCCATTCGATCTTTGGTTATTCATAAGAGAAAATGCAAACATGATCAGAAAACAACCATCTCTTGGCTGAACTAGCAAGGAGAGCTAATGTTACACAACACCAGAGATGGTAAGCCTGTGGCCTTGAAAGATCATCTGGGTAATGGGATAACACAAATACAAGTGTCATAATGGAGGCAGCCAGTCATGTCTAAAATGCCAACAGTATATGAGAATCTAAATTTGGTGCACAAATGCTGATTAGTTGTCATTTCTCCCAGTTAGAAAAGGAAAGATCTGTCTCACACCATATTTGACCAAAATTGACAGCAACATTGCCAAATATTACTTGGTCACTTAAACCAAATATAAAGCTGTAATAAGATGGAATATCAAAATACCACATTTTACTTGTAAAGGGCATGCTGGCATTTTTTTAAATAGAATTTAAAACTTATTTCAATCTAATCTATAATCTTCAAAAACATCAATGTTTTTGAATATTACAATAAATTTGACAATTTATGCATGTTCAGAATGTAAGCAAGCAGACAGGTGCCCTAACAGGCTGTGGTTGATGACACCAGTGATAGGACAAATACTGGCAGTTATGACTTTTACTTACCTGAGTAAAATTTATAGTGAATATTGCATGACTGCGACTACTGCCAGCGTGCATATAGGTGGCTGCCGTTGTTCTGAAAATGTAAGCACAGTGATTAGATTGTGTGATACCAAATAATGTATCTATAATAATAATAATAATAATAATAATATCGCTTTTTGAATTTATCATGCATAAATTACAAAAATGTCAACATTTCTTATATACATACATTTAAAAATTGTATCCTTCTATTCTGCAATACAAACAATTACTGCTGACAATGAACGCACTTTTGGGATCGGCAGTTTTAACAGAATGGTCTTTATTCAAAGCAACATATAAAACTTACTTTAAACTAATGCAGAAGAAAAAAACATTATTAGTCTAGAACAGTAAAAAACACAATATTGGGCAAAGCCAAATGAAGATAGATTTTTCTGTTAAAAGATGTTTAAAAAACTGTAAAAAAAATATAAGCATTTCAGTGTTGTTTTATGATTTTGATAATACCACAGAGTATACCAGTTGACTGACAGTTATATACCTCCCAAGATGATATTACCTTCCAACAAAAAGTAACATTAAATAAATTCAAGCTACCATACAGTAATTCAGAAAAATAAAACAAGTGTTAATTCATCTAGTCTTCCTGTCAATCTACTCTACAATCACACTAACAAACGTACAGGAAGCTTATAACACTGGACAAATGCAACAGCGGCAATTACACCAATCCAGGAAACATTTCCAGGCAGTGAATGCATTTTTCCAAGGAACTTTCCTAGTAATTTCCCCAAACCAACAATAGCAATTACTTGATCTAGCTCTAGTTTCCCCACAGGATCAATATATTTCACACTGCCCATACTCAGCAGTGACAAAGACTCTGTACAAAATGCATACAGCCATCGAGAGAACAGGGTTTGTCTTGTAAAAAGGTATTTCCATCAGTGGCATTTAATCAGGTATTTACCTGGCTACCTGTGGTGCCACTGTCTTCATCATGCTTATTCATCACTCTATGGTAGACACAAATGTTTGGTGTACTGTTCTGCAAAATCATGTTTTAAATAACGGTGTCTACGTGTTACATGTGAAAATGACATGTAACATGTGAGTCAAATTTGACACCTTTTAAACCATTTGGAGATTTGGAGAGTTATTCCAGGAGATATGTAAAGATCTTTCCTTAATTATGTGACTATCTAATTAACCCATCCAACCACCAAACTCCCAAGGGATATCTTTGTACTTATTTGCAATGTTAGCACTTGTCAGTCAAACCAAGCTCCCTGGGTAAACTTTGCTTCTTTTATGCAGAATACAATATACCTCATAAGTT
The DNA here is from genome assembly GCF_001039355.2 of Lingula anatina. The sequence continues at coordinate 90,560 of NW_019775972.1, forward strand.
TCTTTTGTTAACAAAACGTACTGTATAACCTTACTGTTTTATTGCACTATGCAAAATTAAATACATATTGATTTGACATTTCCTTTTTGCAAAAAAATATATAAATATAACATAGCATCGAATCACTTCCTTATATGACTGAAGTTTTAGAAAGGTTGCCCTTGGAATTCTTTTTAATTTTTAATTCTTTTTGGAATTCTTTGTAAAAAGTACAAGTATGCCAGAAAAAACAGCTGACATCGAGGAGGTCTCCTGTCCTTCTAAGGCCAAGCCCTAAAAAAATCTTGGACAATCACCAGGAAAAAGGTTTATTTAAACCCCTCCCGAATGTAATCCTAGATATATGAGATGTTGGAACAATAAGCCAATGTGTGGATTAATAGAGGAAAACAGCCTCCTCAGCATGACCCAGACATTCATATGCAGTCTGTCTACTTCCTAGAGCTAAAATGGTTTTGGATAAATGATTGCTGCAATGGGACCTTGAACTATCTCGAAATAGCTATTTTTTCATAGTTACTGTCTAACCTTGACAGCAATTTTCCTTAAAGATATTAACCTATAAAAACTGTGTAAAGGAAAGAGGGTATTCTTGGGGGGGGTGTTTGTGAAGGAGGGTATGTCATTTTGCTTTATAACATACAGTCTAGGAGAAACTTAGGGGGTAACTTACCTGTTTTCATTGCCTTTTTCAATTAATGCTTGAATGGATTGGTTTTCCTTGACTAAATGTCTAGAAAGATCTGAAAAAGTACAAATAAATTTTGTCATGCAAATATGTATATTTTTGTAATAAAATATTATATGTACTGCATATCTATCTAAAAGAAAATTGCAAACAACTACAAACTACTGAAATATATCTATTTATAATTTGATATATTTCAATTCCCCAAACAAAGGTAACAAACATTTTGTTTGTTTCTATTCCTTATGTATACTTTGTAAGATGAATGCAGGGGCATAGCATAGCTCACTACAAACAGAAATATGATAGATGCTTATCACATCTTTCTGCATATTGTTGCAACTGAAGTACTTAAAGTTAAAAGGCATTTTCATTTAATAATTACAGCCGGAGAGGTGTATAATTCCTTACAAGACCTACAATTAAAATATATTTGCTTTTTTATTCTTTTCTAGTGTAAAAAAATCAGGGTAATATTGACAGTGCTAAGGAACCGATGGCATTGTGTATTTTTCATGGCTTTATGGCTTTTGTGATTTATGCTGCCACAGAAAAAAATTCTGGAGAAAATAAAAAAATGTGCTTTATATTAAGAAAGTCCTGGTTTTATAACAATACTTCTCCACTATATGGTAAAATGTCATATTAATCTTAGCAAATCATACGTATTTAACTACCCTCCATTTGGTTACTAGAAGATCCTTAAACTGAAATATGTGCACTTCATTATATTTCTCTATAGCAACCAAACAAAACATACTAAAAATCTCCAAACTTTGAGGATGGTTTTAATTATTTTCTGGCCAACTAACCATATGACTTCTGAAAAAAGACCAATTTTTTGCGTCAAAGCCTACCAATGATCAGACTAAAGTCCACAAATTCCTTTCTTGTACGTAATACTGCTGACAAAAATAGTTCATGCCTTCACAATTACTTTTTTACCCAGTCCCGGAACATTTTCCAAACTATTTCAAAACAGAGTTCTGCATGTGGAGCAATTGACAAGTTACTTAATGTTTGGTCCACCAAATTGCACTTACCACTTGCATTGCATTATATGCTACTTAAATGACATTCAAACTCATAATAACAATTTCATGCTTTTCACATTAACAAAAAAGAATAATGACCTTGATTTGCTATTAAACTGACATGTGAAAACGTTCACAATGTGACTTGAATTTCCTGGGCACATTATTTCTAATAAAAAAAATTACACTTTGGCCAGGCAAAAATGGTTAAATTCGAATCAATTCTTCTCAGACAACCTTATGTGGTGCGTACAGATTTCAAAAGATATTTTTTCTTAGTAGCAATTTTTTTGCAAGTTTTATTTGCTTTTTAGAGAAAAACAATCGACATATGCAATGAATTTTTCTATGCAGGCATACAAAACAAAGCAGGAATAGAAAGAAAACTTCTGATCAGCCACAATGTTCTTTCCTCCAACGTTTTAAAGAGCTGTAATAGAATCAGATGTGGTTCCTTCCTTTTCTTTCTTTCATGCAGTTATACAATTAACCCTATCTGAAAATGCACCAATATCTAGATCATGGCACACAGTTTTGGTACAATAATGACAGAAAGAATTGCGCCATTAGTTTTGTTCTCTTGTCTCAGCCCTTACCCTGTACGTATGGACCGTCCTTTGGGTGTTCACGAACTTTGAGAGTATATTTTTCATGATGCTTTGAAAGTGGATGGGCAAGAAGATCACGAACACGCTCATTGTAAATTTCAAGGTAACTGAAATAAAACAGAACAAAAAACATGTCAAATTAGAAATCTTTATGCACATTTGACAACTAAGTTACTTATATTTAGGATATGGCTCTTTTCTTTAAGTTTTGATTAACACAAGTGTGCTAATGGAGACAACTGATATGTATTGATCTTAAAAGAAAAATTCAAGGCCATGAATAATATTCAGGTTTAGGTAAGGCGATACACTTCTGTTACAACCTTGTTTTTGCTTCTTCTCCCTACCTAACATCTATCCTGTATGAAATATGTTCTCCTTCATCTGTGTCATCCATACGAGCAAAAAGGCCCTAAAACGGAAAATGTTGATATCAATATGTGTATCATGTGTTTTTTTTTTTAGTAAAATATTTTTAAAGTAAAATACTGGATGAATAAAAAAGGACAAGTACTGTGGCCATAAGATACAGTATAATGATAAATAACTTACTTATCTATCACTTGGAATTAAATTGGATAACTCTTGAAATATGCTTTATCTTTTGTTAGAATATAAATTACCTCACATATCCTTGGTGTTAGGCCAACTTGTTCCTGATATGAAAGAAAGTACCAAATTAACAATACAGACAATTCAATCTGTAATTACAATCCTATGATAAAACAAAAGATATGGCAGGCTTTATTCTTAATTACAAAAATAAGAAACTGATAAGAAACCCCGCTTTGTGACTTATTGAAATATTAGAATTAGCCACAGGAAATGACAAATATAATCCTCATCAAATCTTACAAGTTAAAGATTCTTTCAGTCCTTATCTGATGCTTACAGCTGCTCTTATCTGTGAAATTTGAGCAAAAAATGAAGGCAGACTTTCCACTGTTTATTCTCAAGGAAAGTATATACAAATCTTTCTACCTGTACCAAAACCATATCAGCAAATGCCACACAAGCATTGTTTGCATTGCCTGCATACAATGTCTGAAATAACACAACACTTTTTCCTATGAAATGCAACAACTGCTGATTTTTTAAAAATCTTATTATGTGCTAATATACTGTAATCTGGACAATAAAAGTTTTTGTCAGATATCTCTGGACTCCATATTTTTATTCCATAGTGTTTAAATGAGAATTTAAAAAAAGCAAATTCTCCCCCAGTGTTGCAATGAATGTCTTTATTCAACAATCCCATTAACAAGGCAGTTGAATCCAGGAAATGAAGTCATCAAGCAGTCTTCCTCCTTGCTATCTACCTTCCTACAGCACTTCAAGCCTTACAGATAAGCCAAAGTAAATTACACTGCTACTCAATCAGCTGGACATACAATGTCCACTCTACATGTATGTGTCTGGCAGTAATCTGGTCTAGGCATTGTTGCCACTGCTTAAAATTCACTGTGTCAATCTGTATCCATTCCAAACTTTTCACAAACAGAGCTGTATTTTTAATAGATGCTGAGTGTTTCTAGTGGACTGATTAAAATCAAATTTTGAGTGTATTATCATAAATTTGCATTTCATCTTTAACTTACACTTTATATGACACTAAAATGACCCAAGAGGTGCTAGTGAAGAGACAGGACAAGGACAAGGTTTAAGCTGAACCATGGATGCATCACCTTTTAGAAATCACTTCATCACAGAAGCACACTAATTCCTAGTGTGAACATTTGTCTGCTGAGATATTTTTAGAACAAAAAAAGTCAACTCATGCTTTGGAAACTTGGAATGAATAGTTAAAATAACTTTCCAAAGTTAAAGACATTGATGCTCAAGTCTTTGCTACTTACAGGGTCCCCCATCATGGTGAATGTCTTCCCTGTCCCTGTTTGTCCATAGGCAAACACACAGGCGTTGTATCCCTCATAGGCAGACTGTAGCACCTCTGTCCCAAGATCTTGAAATAGCTGGAAAAGAAAAAAGGAATCTAAATATAATTTTTTTTACAAAATCTTTACATACTTACAACTTTCATAAAATAGTATTTGTGCATATCCCATTTATCTCATTTTTAATTCAGAAGAACCATGATTTCTGTGTTGCAGTAGAATCTTTTTCATATTTGTCTTCTTGTAATTCGGCTTCAGAAAGAATCTGATGTTTGTGTTATAAGAAAGAGAGGTTGAATTTGCATATAAAACTTTCAAAAATTTTATAAAAAATCCAGGTGACTTCAAGGTCCGTCAAGAACTTTTTCAAATGTTGTATGGATAAGATATATAAAAAAATACTGCAGTCAAATTTTTCTGAAATCTGCAAAGTGGCACCATGTTTATTCACCGCCCTCAAATATTTAGACATACTGTGCAGTTTTGGTAGCTTGGGATGATCAAGGTGTTTCAAAAGTATTCAAACGCTTTGTTTCACACCCTTCAACATATGTTCTGTTTTTGGCCTTATTTAGAGAAAGATTGGTACAAGCCTTCACCTTGGACTTGTGAAGATTAATAGATATGCCTAGATATGCAAAAGATAGACTTGAATAATATCAAGCATTTCAATTAATGTGTCAAGGCCTAGATAGAGGTACCTAGGTAAGAATTTAAAAAAAGAATTATCTGTATTTTCAATAGTAAACAGAGTAAACCACAGACATCATCTTATTCTAGGATTTTAATTCACTTCCACCATAAGACCTGCAGGTCCCATCAAAAGACCTGCAGACCTGATCTGTCTGGAATGAAAGATCAGATATTCCAATCCTCTCAAGGAAAATGTCAGAGTTACAGGAAAGGTTAAAGAGGGCTATACCAGGCAATGCATGGATGGAGAACTGAATCAGTTTTGGCAGACTGGACAGCATGGGCCAGTCAACCTTTTAATAGAACCATCCATCATATTTTTAACACCTGATATAAGAGGAAAACTAGATACATATGATGGTCTGGTCAGACAAGGATTATGTTAGGGCTTATTCCCGATGAAACTATCTATGTACATCGATCCAATTCAATGGGGAATTTTGTTGAATGCTATCAGTTTACCTTTTGTTTCCGACATACTCATATAATCACAAGTTTTTCTGTATTCTACTCAATGCCAAGAGGACTAAAAAGACTAAAAAGTCATTTTAACTCAATTTTAACTTATTACAACAACAAATTAGGCTCTTATTATTAAAACCCATTTTATTTCATTTTTCATCATTTGATATGAAATGAACTATCATAAATATATCAATTTCAAGAACATATCAAGACGTATACAAGAATCCTAACATTTTAGCAATAGTAATCCATACACTCATATAAATATGGACGACTTTTGGCATTTATAAATATAATGGCACAAAAATGCTCTTGTACCTTGGGTCCAAGAACAAACAATTTCTCATGGGAATAATTAAGTGCTTTGAACCCAGTAAAACTCCCTAGAATAAGTACATGAGTCATGCCAGAGGGCACATCCAAAAGCTATTAAAAGTGATCCAGGTAGCTTGTCCTGTGTATTTACAGTACCAGACTGGTGTTTTCTGTTTAACAGGAGCTCTAAAAGATGATGAATTAGTATATGCATACTTCTTTTATGGGGTATGTTTAGACAGATGGATAAATTGCAAACCATATGTACCAAACTTAATGGATACATCCTTTTATCAAAGATTAAAGTAAAAAGACTTCTCTACTTTATTGTCTTCCAGCACAACGTCTGGTAAAAGAGCTAAGTTATATATTTGGACCCTTCAGCTTCTATTTAGCCACGGTTCATTGCTTTCCTTCTTCACTATGTAAACCAGGAGATGCATTACCAGGGCTTTTTATTATACCTGACTGGTGATATGTCTTAGGTGTGGTTAGTTTATGTATTTAAGAAAGTCTTTGATGTCTGCATGGACAGTGAAAGAGAAACTGACTGAAAAGTACATGCTGATACAGGGCTGGCTTTTTTCATCCCTGTTTAATGACAGCTGAATCATCAGGATGATATATTTATGACAATTTGTGAATATACACCATAATCAAACACATCATTAATACCATTTCCCCATTACCCTTTAGAGCTCCTATGATTGGACCTTGATAGGATAAGCTTGTTCTATTATGCATAATGTAGTTTCATATCTACTGACAGAAATTATTGTGCAAATGTAATTTTCAGTCTCCGACTAAACAGCCCTGTCTATACTTTACATTGCCTATCTCTTTAATAACATCCACGTATCTGTCTGAAGGTTCATGCCAGCAAATTTAAAGTTCCCAATAAGCAAAATAAACAATTAATTTGGTATACAAATACATATAGATAAATTATCATGGGACTATTTTCACCAATTTTTCAAGGCACGAGGAAAAATCATGATTTTGTAAAAAAATAAATAAAAAAATACTGATAACAGTATGACTTCAGAGTATGAATCTGTAATGACTTCTTCCCTGGAGATGAGAGAACATGTTGTTTTCTCAGGGCGGATCATAGTCATGCTTATCATGTAGGTCCAGGTATCCATAAGGCATGGAAATGTTTTTGCAACTGTTTGTGAACTATGACTATGGAATGTGAGATACCTGTGTTGTGGAGAAATGTGCAATATGTTATATATCCTCTGCTTTGTCTCACCTGAGTTCAGGTAAAGCAGACATTTGCCAGGATCTTACATCTGTATCATAAATTGCCAGATATCAACGTAGCCTATTTAAATCCCAAGAAGCTAACCTTTTCTGCACTAATTGCTAATCCTAGTCACAAACTACATAAACTTTGGTATCAAACATGTAGACAAATCAATTAATGTTATTAGTTTAATGTCGCCAGACTCATGATCTATAGATCTCCCTGCTGTTTAGACCATAGGTGCCATATGGCTGTTATAAGTAGCCAAATACGGCACCTCCTTGCTGATTAAATAACCTCTGTGTCAAAACACTTATAATTAATTTAACTTGTGATTATCTGGTACAGAAACAACAAGATCCCATTAAGAATATTGCCTAGGCACTTCATAAGAGTTTATAGGGTAACATCATCTGAGAAATCATAAAATTACAGCGAGTGTACACTTATAGTTGATATGAAGCACACCAAGAACAAACCAAGTGATAAACCATGTTTAACCAGAAAAGGATCAAAAGTAAAAACAAGGCAGCAAAGCTGTCAAATGTACAGACAAAGAACAGAAAATAAAGATGCAAATAAGTGAAAAATTAAATTTTCACAAAAAACTGTTAAATTGCCAGAAAAATTTACCAAACAGACTGCGTTGCCTATTGAAGCTGTATGTTAGACCCATGTTTCTTTCCTGTAAGTTTGAGAACAGTAAGTGACATGATTTCCCTTAAATGGTCATCATAGGAGCAGTGCCCAAAATAGGGGTTTCTTCAAATTTTGATGCAACATTACATAATGTTTAACAGCATAATGACAATCAAATGTTATTAATAAAATATTAGTAACATGGACATTCAGAAAATGTGACAAGCAAAAGTCTTCAAGATCATGGAACTTTAAAGTCACACCTTGAAAATGCCAATATGTGAAAAATTAAATTTTCACAAAAAACTGTTTAACTGCCAAAA
>NW_019775972.1:100074-150185 GCF_001039355.2 Lingula anatina
CAGTGTTGGGCTTTACATGCTCTACAAAATGCAAAAAAGAATGGGTGTCTAGCATTAACGGTTCCCAAATTAGAGACAGTTTTAAGTTTCGATATCTTATGGCCGCTACTCCCGTGAAAATGCACCGATTGACCCCAAATTCACGGAGATGAAAGATGACCCGAAGGGTAACAATTTCCATTAATATTATTAGTTAAGTCTGTGTGGTATCTGAATAAGGCCGCAAATAATTTTTTTTTCGGCAAAAATTTTGTTTTTTTGAAAATTTTGGCCTGTTTGACCTTGAAATAAAGGTCAAAGGTCAAATCCAAGGGCATATATGAAATCTACACATATGACTTTTGGAAAGCTGTCTGTAGAAATTTTTCCCATAATTCCTTCCGTAGGGGAGATAATTAGCATTTAATTTTGCCATTTTTGGACAAGGGTGCATTGCAATGAGTGCCACACCTAGACCCCAATACCGACAAAGCCCAAATTTTACGTGGAACGAGTTGAGATTATAGGTGACCTAAATCCAAGAGATGGGTATGGAGGCCCTTACCGTCTAGGAGGAGAAGCGGTAACGGTGACTTGGCGGCGGAGCCGCAGGAGCCGGCGGAGCCGCAGGAGCCGGCGGAGCCGGCGGAACATACGGGTCGGGACTAAAACCATGTGTACCGCCAGCGCCTACGCTGGTGGTACAATAACTTCATTAATTGTTAACTGTCAAATCTATTTATTTTGAAATCAAATAACAAATCTTCCAGTCACCTATTTCTCATAAATTGTATATGCCTGCCTTACAGCTGTGGTTATTCCACGGTGTCATAAAGGCTTTTTTTTAATTCAAATGCGCTGGTTTTGTTTTTGAGCATATCAAAATGTTACCTCTTTCTACATAAACCCTTCAGGTTTGTAAGTTAAAGGTGTTATGATTTATGGTTTTGCATATTTTCATTCTCTGAACAGTAAAACCAAAGGTACCTTGAACAGCTAAACCAAAGGTCCAAAGATTTCATACCCTGTCTAAATTGGATTAATGTTCATGAACACACACGAAGAAAGTTCAGAATTCCATGGATTTCAGTTATTTACTTTTGTGTTGCTCTTAGGAATAAATTCATAATTTTTTTGTCCATTGCCAAATGTTTCTCTTACCTCCTCATAATATTACAACAGTTATACATCAGTTTTGATCAAGTTTTCCCATGGCAATGTCATGTATGCAACAATTAAGAAAATCTGCATATTGATATGCATATATTAAATGAGAAAATAAAAAATTCAAGTATGATTAATTTGCCAGCAAAGTTATAACAAAAAAAGTTATAAAAGGGCATCAGATTGGCAAATATTTAGTAAACTTCTTGTTTTTAATCATCTTGTATGCACACTGTTTAAATCCCATAGCATCTCTATAGTCTTATATGCATGCACAGAGGAATGATGCCAACATTTGATTTTAACTATATTCAACATAAATATTTTCCAGCAATATGCAATAGTAACATGCACTTAGTTTTTAGTCTAAGTTGTGCATGAATGATAATAAATAATATCTCGTGCTTTGCAAAAGTTACACTGAAGTTCTTTGACCTTGGTTCTTCTTCACCATCAGAAATATGCATGAGTTGAGAAAAAATGAAATCGGTGCCACGCACTTGCTTTGCCTCTTTGGACACATAGCAGGCATCCAGTGTCAAAAGCTACTCTAATCATAGTTTTCATTGGTTCTTGATATTCTTGCATAATAATGCCACAGGTGAAAAACAAACAACAACACTACCAAACACTGGACTGGCCGCACAAAGCTCAGCATGCTTCTCTTATCCCACAGAACCTTGCATCAACCTCTTTTGTTTTCTTTCAAAATACAAATTGAAATATGGAAAAGCCACCTCAAAGTCCGTTTTAAGTTACAACACATACATATAAGATATTCTACCTGATCGTCAATATATGGCCCTGCAGCTAATACGGGTGCACCTAGTGAAAGTTGAAGGTTTTAGTCAAGTAAAAATCTTTTACAATGTCAAACCAGTGAACACTCACTTCTGGGTTCTTCTTTCATTTACAAAAATATACTGGCAATTCTCAATATAATGAAAAAAAATTGCTGCAATCATAAAGCATTGAAATTATGTAATATCTTCAACAGAGCATTTGACATGGATTTGTAATATATAAATATAAGCACCATGAAAAACAACAGTGGGGAATCTGTGAACATATATCTATTGTTTGAACATGTACCAAGGAAAGTTCTTTTACAATGACTAAGAGAAACCAGCAAAATGTAAACAGCATTGTACTCAAAACCTGCAAGAACATACTAGAGTGGATTAACAGCAATAAAATGGTATTGTTAATAATTGCAGCAGCTTAACTTTCATATATATTCCATTAACGAAGCTGATTTCTTGAAAACTGAGGGGTTTTTGGACACTTGTGATAAATAAAAAAATACCTACTCAAGCATGAGGCAAATGAAAGCGATATAGAATGGCTAAAATTTACTTTATTTCACCACTATTTCTGCATTATATTAAACATACAAAGCTGACCATGGGCCATTGATCTGCTCACACTACACACTCACTGGTGTGGAGCATATTACGTTTATACCAGTCGTTGACCAACAATGCTTCTTTGTCACACTTCGTTAGTCATTTTCAAAGCGCGAAAGAAAACATGGTCAGAGCGGCTGAGGTAACGGTCAAGTGTAAGATTCAACAATAAAATGCTGTCATGAAATATTGAAAAAATCAATAGAAATCTTAATAAATCTATCAGATTCAATTAGGTCTTGCAAATCGATTTATAGGATATTTCTTTACATGTATCAATGACCAGCTCATGATATTTTCATTAAATAAAAAAGAGAGAATCAACCTAATTCTGAAAATAACTTAGTAAAAAAATGATAATTTCACCAGACAAAAGTACTTTAATCTACAAGTTTATTTTCACTAGAGACATGTTTCCATCCAGTTCATGATCCCCCACCCCTACTCTCAGTATATCTTGGACCCCCCTCAAACTGACTTCCCTCTAGAGCCAAATCCCAGGTGAGAGAGGGGTTTGTGAATAAATTGGTATGACCACTAAGCAAAACACAGACGTAAAGAAAACAACCATCATGAATCACAAACTTTTTGTTCTTCTGCCTGTTTTCCTCCGCAGTTTTCTTTCAAGGCTAATGTTGCATCAAGATACTTCACAGCTAATCCAACATGGCCATGTTTAGATAGACTACTGATAGAAGAACACACAAAGACCAGGTGAAATGCATTAACGCACCTTAGAGATTTCAAAGAAAAAAACAGATGCCGTTTGACAATAACGCCCCGTTTCAGCCTGGTTAGAAGCCTGATTGCCCCATGTAACTACATAATGATAAAGTTGAGTGAGAAAATATTTACCCAAATATCTGCTTGAATTGGTAATTCTATTATGTAGAGAACGGTCAGAATAAAAAAGGAAGAATTTTCTAGAAAAACTGATTCTCAACAACATTCATTTTACTGCATGTGTTGTGAATTTTAAGTCACTGGAACCATAATATGAGAGAACATCTTACAAATAATGGTGTAAAGAATGCAATGGAACTCTTTAGTGAGGTTTGGTTTATTAATATCTCATCTTATTCAATGAAATCAAAACCTCCAAAGAGAAAATATCTCACAACTTTTTTTTTTTTTTGACAAAATGTATCCCTTCAGTGAGGTCTATAATAGCAACCATTTCTTACACTGTTTAAAAAAGAGAGAAATTAATTGATCTCCATCTTTTATACTTCAGTGTCAGGTAATTTTTCATTAAAACAGTACTACTTTAAGCTCAGTCAAGATTAAAAGATCTCATATGACAATGGACAGGAGTCAGGGAGAGCTGATCACATCCTATGCACTCTATAAAAAGAATAAATATCTTTTTTATCACGTTTCTTTGGTCCTTACACCCAAGATCACATACTAGAAAAAAAAGGGGGGTCCTTTCGCAATTGAAATCAAACAATATTTAACTTCGTAAACTTATTTAAAAAACTCTTCTTTCATAACAAGTCAAATTGCCCGAGGAGGGCAAGGGAAATATTTGCATTCATTTCATTAATGGATCTGATGTAAGGAGCAAAAGAAAAACCACTGCGCTGAAAAATAACACCTTAAGCGATGGTAATGAAAAGCTGGAAAATACCACTTAATCCATGTTTATAATCAGAAAGTACACATTAAGAATGAACAAAAAATTCTGAACACTGTACTGCTCAGTTTGTATAGGATATTACATCAGTTTATGTGGGTAAAGCTATGTGACTATGTTTGGTTTTATAACATAATAGCAAAGGGGCACCTGCATTAACCTAAATAATGTTGATCAACACACTTGTTATATAGATGCTATGGTACGGAATTTACACAAATCCACTAGTAACCTAACTGAGTATAAAAGTACTTTTCTTGTCTGACATGTAAATTTTTAGACTGCTTATTTCAAAAGGCAAAAGATTTCATTTGCCTGTTTGAGAAAGTGAGAAAAACTAAGTATTACAATTCTTCCAGTAGAAATGTGTCAGAAAAAAGTACCCATGCTTCTATCTGTTAAAATTCATTTGTCGCTGCCTGGTTTTTATTTCATTCTTTGTTTCACTATGTTACCTCAGCAAACCAATTGGATAAACTTGTAGCATGTGTTCAGAGAAAGCAAAAATTAGCAAACCAGCTTTCTCGAGTTACCAAACCAAATATCACTGCAAGTAAAAACAGGTAAAGAATGTATGATTCTTTACATAAAAGTTGGACGAAGCCATTGTGTTTGCTCCTTTCACTCTGTTAGCATATGGACTGCATATAGTGCTGTTAGTTTACCATTAAATTCAAATAAAAATAGGGAATACAGACTGTTAAAAAATGATTTTCTCTACTGCCTTATTTTGATTTGGGTATGTGTGGGTTAGTGCCGTCCCTTACAATCTTGGTGTTTACTGATTTAGTACCCCCTTACAGAACAAATAAGTGTGTACTCTAAATAAGAAATATTTAATAATTGCTGCCAAATTCAATGGCATCTGACAGTTTTAGGAGATGCCTCTTCATTTTTGCATCGAGCAGAACCTGTTATTTATGGTTTTACAAATAAAAAGGTACTTGTGTTTGCTTCAAAATGATAACAGCTAATCTCTTTCTTGACAACCCAAGTGATCTCTTCCTTTCTCAACCAATATTTATCAAGATTCTCTTTTTCTTTCCCTTTCCAGGTAATTTTTCCTTGAAATGCTGAAACAAGATCTTCACAAGAGTGCTCAATTTCCAGTTACTTCTAACAACTGGTCTTCACAGGACCATTCAGCGTTGGGCTGACCCAGACCTCAGCTGGCCCATTTGTATTTTTCATCAGATACTACACATGGGGAAGCAGTCTTTTGGCTGCTGGTATAAATTTCAATCTCCTCCTTATTTGGACTAATACCTCTAGGAATTAGAGGCAGAAGCGTCACCTCCATGAGCATCTTTTTTTGGTGAAATCAAACTCAATTTTTTTTAAACATGTACGGCTGATGCTAATCAAATTTCACCATTCCCAAAAGAAGAAGTCTGTAAGCTGATGCTGCTGGGTCTGCTGCTGTTTAAGCTTACAAATGATTAGTTCACAGACTTGCATTATAAAAGAACAGCTATAGGTCTACATGGGTCATATCGATTAAATTTGTTTTTCTAGTCAGTCTCCCTCTCATCTTATGCCTGTTATAAGCCAATAGCATTACTGCCCCAAAGGTTCAATGAATTGTTACGATTATATCTCCTATTCTGGGAATATTGTAAAAAAGTACTATTTTCTTTACTTTCATTAACCCCAACCCAAGGACGTTTTTGTACATGAACAGATCTGGTAAACTCTAAATTTGGGCTGGATGAAATATTTGTGGAGTTGAGTCAACAAGGATCATATCAGCCAAGGTTACACAGGACAAACATAACCTTCTTAGACCACACGACAAAAGAGGGGGGACGAATGCAGTTGCCTGTGTTTCTAAATAACATAGAGTGACATGTACAAGGTTCAGTGCAGACTCGGGGTCGTTGACATCCTACCCTCACTTACATGCAATGCAGGGCAGTGTGGTGGGGCACCTATGTAATTTTAGCATCATATTTCTTTTACTATTTTAAAGAATGTGATTTTGAGCTCAAACTGGCTGATGCACACCCAATGTTTAGATACAAAAGAAAAACCAATGGGTATGGGAGCGATACAACTCTCTCCCTTTTTGTCTTAAGTATTACATAAACATTTCACCACCTTGGATAACACCAGTTGTTGACACAGCCCTTGTAAATGAGAGAAACAACAACCTACATTGTTTCATTACAGGTATCAGCCTCCTTCAAGCATACAAATATTGGGCAATTGATTTTTATATCAACACCTGTGAAGGGCCATACACTACACATTACCCATGACTTACTACAATACATGCCTCTTAATGCCCTCATTAAAAGGGATGATTTATTTGCCCACAATATGCTTTTGTACTATTTTGTAAATAAAAGACCCATGTAACTTTTTGTATTGCATGTATATATGTGGAATATAATCCATAGATAGAGTTATAGTCCTGGCACTGGATGTGCCTTCAGTCTCTATATCAGTTTATTAATGCATAGCCTATTTGTCAATAATATAATTTCAAGGTATTGTAATATAGTGTTGATATTGTAAACACATCTTCCCCTTAATCCATCAACAAAGTTGTGGTCAATGTCTACACTCATCCAATATTTCAAAGTGCCACAAATGTGTCTATAATTAGATAAACAAGCTCAAAATTGTTGTACAAGTGTATAAATAATATTTCTAAGGTATAAATAGTAGCCAGATGGGATGCACCCTTACCCCCACCCCAACCACGCNGTGAAAAAACAGCATAAATTCTACAATAATGGCCCCATCATGCTGATTTTCGAACTTGACCTGCGTTTTATGAATATTAGTCAGCTCTGTAAATATAAAGCCAAAAAGTAAAACTGTCTTCCACTTATGGTGTTAACGCTGAAAGTGCACGGCGACGGCGACGGCGACATGATCGGCGACGACAGACGCAGGTGATGGCAATATGTACAGACACATCTGTGTCTGTACATAAAAATCAGGAACCTTAGGACAAACTTTCCACAATCAAATCCGACCAAAACTTAGTTTGCTTTTGGCTCAATTAATTGTGTAAATGTGTAAACGAGGCAGCCCCTCTATCTGATAGAAATATCTATTATCCCGTCTCCCACCACAGCTTGTGCTAATGGCCAATAATTCACCCAGAGAGTGGGCAATCCATATAGGAACATGTAACAGAAGGAGTATGATTAGCATGGCTGAGGCTCTGGGCCTGGTGTATTACCCAGCATTATGTAGAGGGATTTTCTTTTAATTAAATATAAATATTCAACTCATCCATTAGAGTAATAGATGACTTCACAGAACAATAAAGGATTTATTGAAGATGTTGTATTGAAGATGTTGGTGAGAGGTTAGGGGATAATCTTCATATATGTGAAGGATAATTAATATGATTTACTTTGAAATGTAAGAAATTAGAAAAGTTGTAGGCATTAGTTAATGCTCTTTGATTTTGCCAATAGCAAATCTGTTCTCTTTGCTTTGAAGCACTTTTAATTTTTTCCTTGTACACTTACATAGGTTTGTAAGCATTGATCTTTTATTTCATTTGCTTTCATTTTTCTTTTGATCACAAGCTCATGGTGAAATTGACTATGAATCCCCTGCAGGATCTTGCCGCCTCCTAGTTCACAGAGAAAACACATTTCTGAATGTATCAGATATCCCCATTACATCATGCTATCCATGGTTCACCTGGCAACTAACTTGAACAAACTAATACAAATTCCTGTTTCTGTACTCACGTCCTAACTCTATCTGGCAACACAATCATGTCCTTAAATCAGAGGTTAGGTTGCCTAGCAACACAGAATCAACACAAATACAAGATTGGGAATACAAATATCCATGTATTTATCACAGAATTATCCAACATTATAAGATTATTCAATAGGAACACTTATTTTTCATATGTATGTTCTGTCTTAAGAGATGAAAGGTTGAAAATGATTCTAACAAGGAACCACCTGCCAAGCTAGATTGACTTCCAATAATCAAAATTAGAATTTTGATCCTATGTTTACTGAGGATGACCTGCCTGAGACATTAATTGTGCCTTGCCACAGTGTCATTGGGTTCATATCGCAATCAATTTCATTCCCCATTGTTCAATATAATGCAACAAAAAAGTGCTTAAAGCGAATTCAAATCACAGTTCTCATTACATGCTGCCGTTCTGTTATTCTTCTCTGACCACTGTCAACATGTCAAAGCTTTGGCTCTGACAAGATATTAAATGTTTCTTCGTGTCACCAAAGTTTACAGAATGCTTTAACTTTTTTGGTCCCCAGGAGCGTAAAGCCAATCTGGGGATTAACCAGTTGAAGATCCTTCAAACCAAATGTAATCAATAAGTAGTAAAATGTTAACCTCTGTTCAAGATTTCCCAACTCAGAGGGTGCATGTTAAGTGTTTGAAAGATAACTGGAAAACATCTGCTTATGGAGGCAAGTTTTTAATAAAAGTCAATTCAGTGTATATGTTTTGTTCTTGTAACACAAAGCCCTGTTTCACTTTCTTTTTCATTTTGTTAACACCCATCTTACTATAATCAGAAACTATCCTAGGGCAAAAGGTGTCAAAAATAATGATTTTGCGGAGCTGCGTCCACAGTTTTCCATTAAAAGTGGCTGAAGTCCATTGTGCTTAACAAGGTGGAGTCCAAGATCCTCAACAGGCGGTCAATAACAATCAACATTTCACATTGATTGTAACTTTGAAGTAAACACACTTCATGTTGTTTCAATAGCAAATGAAGTCAGTAATCTTGTGAATTTAACCTTTAACTCTTTGATCTGTATGCATTTTTAAACATGTGCTGTAATCCAATTATCGAGTTTTTGTTCTGAGTTAGCCAAGGTACCTGCTCACAGCACCTGCCGGTTATCTGATACCTACACAGCGCCACAGGTTACTTTTATGAAATTTAATATTTTGATTGAATTTGTTACAAATGATTTAATTCTTTTGTGTTGCTAAACATGATATTTTTCAAACTGCAAAGCAAATATGAATATATTTTATTGAATCATTGTGGCAGTAATACCTTGTATTTTGGATAAATATTTTGATTATTTTATTTTCCCCAGGGTTTTAGGTAATAAAATTCAATAACCTTTGGCATGTAACATAAAAGCGGTAAGAATCTCTGAGGTCTTATTTTAAAACAACTAAAACTCTGCTTTACTGTTCACTCTTAATAGTTGTCTAAAGCAATGAAAAAGCAAACCAAAAGAGAATAGAAGATCATTTGATACTGCTCCTGACTGAGAATGATACTTCATGCTATTCTTATACTGGTGAACAGGTATCAAATAATGTTATCTTTGTCTATCTTTGCTACCTGTAATTATACCAACAACTGTTTGCTTAATTAATTACCCTGCAACCTGTTGGTGAATGTTGATTTTGCTACTGTTTTACATACCCTTTTCTCTTCATGAATATTCTAAGTCACACATACTTCCCCTATTTTTAGCCTGAACTTCATGAAGAAGGTGCTTGATTTGATAACTCTTCTCTAATAACTTCATCAATTGTTAACTGTCAAATCTATTTATTTTGAAATCAAATAACAAATCTTCCAGTCACCTATTTCTCATAAATGGTATATGCCTGCCTTACAGCTGTGGTTATTCCATGGTGTCATAAAGGCTTTTTTAAAATTCAAATGCACTGGTTTTGTTTTTGAGCATATCAAAATGTTACCTCTTTCTACATAAACCCTTCAGGTTCCTAAGTTAAAGGTGTTATGATTTATGGTTTTGCATATTTTCATTCTCTGAACAGTAAAACCAAAGGTACCTTGAACAGCTAAACCAAAGGTCCAAAGATTTCATACCCTGTCTAAATTGGATTAATGTTCATGAACACACACGAAGAAAGTTCAGAATTCCATGGATTTCAGTTATTTACTTTTGTGTTGCTCTTAGGAATAAATTCATAATTTTTTTGTCCATTTCCAAATGTTTTCTTACCTCCTCATAATATTACAACAGTTATACATCATTTTGATCAAGTTTTCCCATGGCAATGTCATGTATGCAACAATTAAGAAAATCTGCATATTGATATGCATATATTAAATGAGAAGATAAAAAATTCAAGTATGATTAATTTGCCAGCAAAGTTATAACAAAAAAAAGTTATAAAAGGGCATCAGATTGGCAAATATTTAGTAAACTTCTTGTTTTTAATCATCTTGTATGCACACTGTTTAAATCCCATAGCATCTCTACAGTCTTTTATGCATGCACAGAGGAATGATGCCAACATTTGATTTTAACTATATTCAACATAAATATTTTCCAGCAATATGCAATAGTAACATGCACAAGTTTTCAGTCTAAGTAATGCATGAATGATAATAAATAATATCTCGTGCCTTGCAAAAGTTACACTTAAGTTCTTTGACCTTGGTTCTTCTTCACCATCAGAAACATGCATGAGTTGAGAAAAAATGAAATCGGTGCCACGCACTTGCTTTGCCCCTATGGACACATAGTAGGCATCCAGTGTCAAAAGCTACTCTAATCATAGTTTTCATTGGTTCTTGATATTCTTGCATAATAATGCCACAGGTGAAAAACAAACAACAACACTACCAAACACTGGACTGGCCGCACAAAGCTCAGCATGCTTCTCTTATCCCACAGAACCTTGCATCAACCTCTTTTGTTTTCTTTCAAAATACAAATTGAAATATGGAAAAGCCACCTCAAAGTCCGTTTTAAGTTACAACACATACATATCAGATATTCTACCTGATCTGCAATATATGGCCCTGCAGCTAATACGGGTGCACCTAGTGAAAGTTTAAGGTTTAAGTCAATTTAAAATCTTTTACAATGTCAAACCAGTCAGCACTCACTGCTGGCTTCTCCTTTTCATTTGCAAAAAAATCATAAAGCATTGAAATTATGTAATATCTTCGACAGAGCATTTGACATGGATCTGTAATATATAAACATAGGCACCATGAAAAACAACAGCAGGAAATCTGTGAACATATATCTATTGTTTGGACATGTACCAAGGAAAGTTCTTTTACAATGACTAAGAGAAACCAGCAAAATGTAAACAGCATTGTACTGAAAACCTGCAAGAACATACTAGAGTGGATTAACAGCAATAAAATGGTATTGTTAATAATTGCAGCAGCTTAACTTTCATATATATTCCATTAACAAAGCTGATTTCTTGAAAACTGAGGGGGTTTTGGACACTTGTGATAAATAAAAAAAACACCTACTCAAGCATGAGGCAAATGAAAGAGATATAGAATGGCTAAAATTTACTTTATTTCACCACTATTTCTGCATTATATTAAATATACAAAGCTGACCATAGGCCGTTGATCTGAGCACACTACATATTCACTGGTGTGGAGCATATTACGTTTATACCAGTCGTTGACCAACAATGCTTCTTTGTCACACTTCGTTGGTTATTTTCAAAGCACGAAAGAAAACATGGTCAGAGCGGCTGAGGTAACGGTCAAGTGTAAGATTCAACAATAAAATGCTGTCATGAAATATTGAAAAAATCAATAGAGATCTTAATAAATCTATCAGATCCAATTAGGTCTTACAAATCGATTTATAGGATATTTCTTTACATGTATCAATGACCAGCTCATGATATTTTCATTAAATAAAAAAGAGAGAATCAACCTAATTCTGAAAATAACTTAGTAAAAAAATGATAATTTCACTAGACAAAAGTACTTTAATCTACAAGTTTATTTTCACTAGAGGCATGTTTCCATCCAGTTCATGATCCCCCAGCCCTACTCTCAATGTATCTTGGACCCCCCTCAAACTGACTTCCCTCTAGAGCCAAATCCCAGGTGAGAGAGGGGTTTGTGAATAAATTGGTATGACCACTAAGCAAAACACAGACGTAAAGAAAACAACCATCATGAATCACAAACTTTTTGTTCTTCTGCCTGTTTTCCTCCGCAGTTTTCTTTCAAGGCTAATGTTGCATCAAGATACTTCACAGCTAATCCAACATGGCCATGTTTAGATAGACTACTGATAGAAGAACACACAAAGACCAGGTGAAATGCATTAACGCACCTTAGAGATTTCAAAGAAAAAAACAGATGCCGTTTGACAATAACGCCCCGTTTCAGCCTGGTTAGAAGCCTGATTGCCCCATGTAACTACATAATGAAAAAGTTGAGTGAGAAAATATTTACCCAAATATCTGCTTGAACTATGGTAATTCTATTATGTAGAGAATGGTCAGAATAAAAAAGGAAGAATTTTCTAGAAAAACTGATTCTCTGAAACCGTAATATGAGAGAACACCTTACAAATAATGGTGTAAAGAATGCTATGGAACTCTTTAGTGAGGTTTGGTTTATTAATATCTCATCTTATTCAAAGAAATCAAAACTTTCAAAGAGAAAATATCTCACAACTTTTTTTTTTTTTTTGACAAAATGTATCCCTTCAGTGAGGTCTACAATAGCAACCATTTCTTACATTGTTAAACAAAGAGAGGAATTAATTGATCTCCATCTTTTATACTTCAGTGTCAGGTAATCATTCATTAAAACAGTACTACTTTAAACTCAGTCAAGATTAAAAGATCTCATATGACAATGGACATGAGTCTGGGAGAGCTGATCACATCCAATGCACTCTATAAGAAGAATAAATATCTTTTTTTATCACGTTTCTTTGGTCCTTACACCCAAGGTCACATTCTAGAAAAAAAGGGGGGTCCTTTCTCAATTGAAATCAAACAATATTTAACTTCGTAAACTTATTTAAAAAACTCTTCTTTTATAACAAGTCAAATTGCCTGAGGAGGGCAAGGGAAATATTTGCATTCATTTCATTAATGGACCTGATGTAAGGAGCAAAAGAAAAACCACTGCGCTGAAAAATAACACCTTAAGCGATGGTAATGAAAAGCTGGAAAATACCACTTAATCCATGTTTATAATCAGAAAGTACACATTAAGAATGAACAAAAATTCTGAACACTGTGCTGCTCAGTTTGTATAGGATATTACATCAGTTTATGTGGGTAAAGCAATGTATGCTTGGTTTTATAACATAATAGCAAAGGGGCACCTGCATTAACCCAAATAATGTTGATCAACACACTTGTTATATAGATGCTATGGTACAGAATTTACACACATCCACTAGTAACCTAACAGAGTGTAAAAGTACTTTTCTTGTCCGACATGTTAATTTTTAGACTGCTTATTTCAAAAGGCAAAAGATTTCATTTGCCTGTTTGAGAAAGTGAGAAAAACTAAGTACTACAATTCTTCCAGTAGAAATGTGTCAGAAAAAAGTACCCATGCTTCTGTTAAAATTTCATGTATCACTGTCTGGTTTTTATTTCATTCTTTGTTTTACTATGTTACCTCAGCAAACCAATTGGATAAACTTGTAGCATATGTTTAGAGAAAGCAAAAATTAGCAAACCAGCTTTCTCGAGTTACTAAACCAAATACCATTGCAAGTGAAAACAGGTAAAGAATGTATGATTCTTTACATAAAAGTTGGACAAAGCCATTGTGTTTGCTCCTTTCACTCTGTTAGCATATGGACTGCATATAGTGCTGTAAGTTTACCATTAAATTCAAATAAAAATAGGGAATACAGACTGTTAAAAAAATGATTTTCTCCACTGTCTTATTTTGATTTGGGTATATGTGGGTTAGTGCCGCCCCCTACAATCTTGGTGTTAACTGATTTAGTACCCCCTTACAAAACAAATAAGTGTGTACTCTAAATAAGAAATATTTAATAATTGCCGCCAAATTCAATGGCATCTGACAGTTTTAGGAGATGCCTCTTCATTTTTGCATCAAGCAGAACCTGTTATTTATGCTTTTACAAATAAAAGGTACTTGAGTTTGCTTCAAAATGATAACAGCTAATCTCTTTCTTGACAACCCAAGTGATCTCTTCCTTTCTCAACCAATATTTATCAAGATTCTCTTTTTCTTTCCCTTTCCAGGTAATTTTTCCTTGAAATGCTGAAACAAGATCTTCACAAGAGTGCTCAATTTCCAGTTGCTTCTAACAACTGGTCTTCATAGGATCATTCAGCGTTGGGATGACCCAGACCTCAGCTGGCCCATTTGTATTTTTCATCAGATACTACACATGGGGAAGCAGTCTTTTGGCTGCTGGTATAAATTTCAATCTCCTCCTTATTTGGACGAATACCTCTAGGAATTAGAGGCAGAAGCGTCATCTCCATGAGCATCTTTTTTGTGAAATCAAGGTTTTTTTAAAACATGTACGGCTGATGCTAATCAAATTTCACTATTCCCAAAAGAAGAAGTCTGTAAGCTGATGCTGCTGGGTCTGCTGCTGTTTAAGCTTACAAATGATTAGTTCACAGACTTGCATTATAAAAGAACAGCTATAGGTCTACATGGGTCATATCGATTAAATTTGTTTTTCTAGTCAGTCTCCCTCTCATCTCATGCCTGTTATAAGCAAATGGCATAACTTCCCCAAAGGTTCAATGAATTATAAGACTTATATCTCCTATTCTGGGAATATTGCAAAAAAGTACTGCATATTTTCTTTCTTACATTAACCCCAACCCAAGGACAATTTTGTACATGAACAGATCTTGTAAACTCTAAATTTGGGCTGGATGAAATATTTGTGGAGTTGAGTCAACAAGGATCATATCAGCCAAGGTTACACAGGACAAACATAACCTTCTTAGACCACACGACAAAAGAGGAGGGACAAATGCAGTTGCCCACGTTTCTAAATAACAAATTGACATGCACAAGGTTCAGTGCAGACTCAGGGTCGTTGACATCCTACCCCTTCTCACACGCAATGCAGGGCAGTGTGGTGGGGCACCTATGTAATTTTAGCATCATATTTCTTCTTTTACTATTTTAAAGAATGTGATTTTGAGCTCAAACTGGCTGATGCACACCCAATGTTTAGATACAAAAGAACAACCAATGGGTATGGGAGCGTTACAACTCTCTCCCTTTTTGTCTTAAGTATTACATAAACATTTCACCACCTTGGATAACACCAGTTGTTGACACAGCCCTTGTAAATGAGAGAAACAACAACCTATATTGTTTCATTACAGGTATCAGCCTCCTTCAAGCATACAAATATTGGGCAATTGATTTTTATATCAACACCTGTGAAGGGCCATACACTACACATTACCCATGACTTACTACAATACATGCCTCTTAATGCCCTCATTAAAAGGAATGATTTATTTGCCCACAATATGCTTTTATACTATTTTGTAAATAAAAGACCCATGTAACTTTTTGTAGTGCATGTATATATGTAGAATATAATCCATAGATAGAGTTATAGTCTTGGCACTGGATGTGCCTTCAGTCTCTATATCAGTTTATTAATGCATAGCCTATTAGTCAATAATATAATTTCAAGGTATTGTAATATAGTGTTGATATTGTAAACACATCTTCCCCTTAATCCATCAACAAAGTTGTGGTCAATGTCTACACTCATCCAATATTTCAAAGTGCCACAAATGTGTCTATAATTAGATAAACAAGCTCAAAATTGTTGTACAAGTGTATAAATAATATTTCTAAGGTATAAATAGTAGCCAGATGGGATGCACCCTTACCCCCACCCCAACCACACCCACCAATCTCCATTCTGACCACCCTCACATACACATACTAGTATAAATCTACAGAGACAGCAAAGAATAGATAAAAATGTGTCATAAAAATGCCCTAACTCAGATCAGTTTAATCCATCTGAGACTGTTGACTGTCGTCACATTTGGAATGAAGCACATTTTATCCAATACAAGTTTTATATAACACATACTAATTCCCATAAGGCATATACCCTTTTCACTATTTTGCTGGCTTAGTGCAATAAGCTAGGGGTGAGAGTGCATTTTCAAAGTATTGGCCTTATCTACAATCAGTTGTAGAATCTGTGCTTCTTGAAATGCAATGCACTGGATACAAATTGAATCCTGTTAAAAACTACCAGAAAAACATGTGCTCTGACCAGAATAAACCTCGAATGCTACTTAATGAGCTAATGACATAAAGAATCGATGAATAATTTTCTCTTGCCTGGGCTCCATCATCTGCGTGAAATTGTAGTTAAATGAAATCAGTTTGTCCAAAAGGAATGAATAACCTTCATCATTGGGTGTAAATAACGACAGGCAATTGTGACAGTCAATAATTGTGAATACTCGCAAAAAAAGTCTTCTTTAATTGGACAAAAGGGCTGAAAGACTGAAAATAGAAATGCTATGTGAGATATTATACTGCATTCAGGGCACACACTGTCATGGTTTTATTCTAAGATAATTTAAATATCATCAGACACAGCTGGCTGTGGGTGGTCGGACAGTTCTAACAGATATATCACAGCTATTAATTAAGTGCACTGGTTTAATTAAGCCCTTCCTTCTGAAATCCCTCATGGAATCTTCAGATAATTCTTATACAAATAAGCTATGATGTGCATTGCTTCTCTATGGCATATCATTCAGGATATCCCTGAATACTCTAAACAAACTGACTAGATAGATGGTCTGATTGAATTTGATTAAGAACCTGTCCATTCTTTCAGCTAATGAGCTCTTTATTTGACGAAATCAGAGAAATTTTATTTGATTGATTGCTGGGAGTCTATTTCTCAGAAACCGACAGGGAGGGGAAGGAATTAGGGCGTGAAGGCAGTGGATTCCTTCTTTTTTTCCGTTCTTTTCTCTTTCTCTATTCATTGATATTTATATTTTTTCATATAAGTAAATCAAAACTGAGTTACTGCTGTGATTCAAATGGCTGAAATCTTAATAGTGAGCAATTGTAATCGTCACCATGTGTTACCCTGAGGGGCTACCAAGGAGGTCTCTGGATTTTTTTTAAATGTACTTGAGAGTTCAGTGTTTGTTGCAAAAAATACTACGATGCAGCAGTAGTGGTAATTAATTTATTAAACTTGTTTTCAGCATCTTGCCTGGTACTGCACATAATTAAAAAGTACACACTTGTGACACTCAAAGTGTTTTTGTTAAAAATTAAATGCACTGCATTGCTTCCTTAGATAATGAACCCCTCACAAACTGTCGCTTATTTTTTTCCAGAATTTTTCAATCCACTTACAGAAAATTCAAAATACAAAATATCTACAAAGTAAGTAGGGAAATACAGGAACCTTGGTCACCCCAAATACGTATGTCATATCATTCTTGCAAACTGACCTCAAGTACTTTTTGAAAGTCAACTGTTGACGCTAGAGACCAACTCAAATTACCTGTTACTTGATGCGAGTTAACTCTATCAAAAGGGATACATTTCATACACATTATTTTACGTGAAAACTTATAAATTACCATAGAATAGGCACCATTGAGCACCCTGAACTCTGATTATGAAAAGGGGCCCAGGTTATCAGACTCACAATTGTATTTTCCTTGGACTATTGCCTAAGTGTGCTATGGCCAGAACCCCTTCTCAAAGCTATGGGGTCTTTCAAAGTATTCATTAGTGTGTAAAAAGTTTGTAGACTGGCTCTTTGCAAAGTGTGGTGTGTAAATACCACATTTCGGGATTAGTATTACATATTTTCGTCTTTGAATGGGTATACAAAAGGCAAATCGTAAGCAGATCAGCACCTCAGTACTGGTCACAAAGGGTCAGTCTTAGTGACCTTATGTCAAAGGGGCTCACAATGAAAAAGTAGCCCAGTCCACAGTATGACTTTCAAAGTGAAATTGCTTCAGTTTCATACATGACGTTTTAAGCAGGCATGGGTCTCTATTAAATAAACATCCCTACGTGAAAAATGTGGCTCAATCAGGCATAACAGCCCACGATTCCATGGCAAACAACCAAATATTTACTTATTTTTGACTGTGGAACTAAAGACCTTAAATTATGTAAATTTCAAGATGGGGGTTGGATTTAGGTCCCACAATACGCATTCTCTAGAGCAAGCCATGTAAAAGTCACGTACCTGAAACATTAAAGTGGTTAGAGAACAACAGGTACAAAAATGGGCTTAATACTCAACACAAACAAAAAAAATCAAAAAGTAAATATTTCCTTTTCAGATATAGCAGGCATGTTGTACAACTTGGACTGACCTATTTGACTTTTTCATACTGGGTGGTTGATGAGGTAATGCTATGTATCCTTGTCATTTGACAGTTATTGCGGGTAAAAACATGACTACACATTGTTAAATTGTGCCAAAACACCGACACCTGCCTCAACGTACACTATGTGACACAAAGACAAGTAATCTACCATAGCTCTATTACTAGTAAAGAAATGCACTGCCAGTTTTTGCCCGCATCCTTCAGAGGGTGTACTGGTCAATTATGGGAGGTAGATTTAAATTTATGGGGAGGGGAGTTATAACACTTAATTCAAAATTGAACAACTGGGTTAATGATCAATATTCTATCTGGATAATTTTTTTTTAATTTGATTTGTCTACATTTTATACTTGGGACATTTCCCATGTTTTCCTATTCAGTCTTTTCTCAAATATCAATCCAGATATATATATATATCAAAACATAATAGGACTTACTGACATACTGATATCAATACAAACGATAGGTGTAATCTTTAAACACATCACTAGGGAATAATGACAGAGACATTGTAATTGAATAGTCACAGCTGAGTGGACACAACATGGGGACCTCTGTATTCAATTTCATCCACTTTGCACAGCTAATGTACTTAGAGGGATAATAAATGATTTAAATTACAGCAGTAAGGTCACAAAATTCTATTAAGCTCTCCAGTGCGTCTGAAACAGAGGAGCAATGTAGAAACCTAAAACTTTACTGGAATACAACACTTATAATTCATTTAGGGACATAAGTCGTTTCACATACTGAATAGAAAGGAGTTCATAAAAGTGAACTTCTCTTCTTGCAACACAAATCAGACAAAAGACACCACAAAACATCTCATCTTCAATACTAAATGCCACCACAAACTGCGCTGTCCTTGTTGTTCAAAAAGGTCATGTTTGCCAATACGTTGCTAGGCAACATATAAACAGTTCTATCACCTTCACTATTGAGAAAATGACAGCATGCACATAGGTTGAGAAGTGGGAAGTGTTGTACAATCTGTTCAACAACATCTGCTCATTAATGGAAGTGTAACATCTTTTTCTATTTCCTTGATACACCTAGGTTGGAACAAGCTATGTAATTAGTATATCTTCGTAAATAAACAAGCTTTCAAACACCTAATATTGAACAACTCCACCTTATTAGAAATCCATACATAATCAGCAAACTATTCGGGCAAATGCCAACTATAAGCAAACTAATCCCCTTGCATAACAAGAGCCGGTCAACGATTAATAAAACAATACAGAATCCAGATCAAACATTGGTAATCAGTTTACAGAGCTGATTGATCTTTGATCTGCGCAGATCGCAAACCACTCTGCTCCATAGCCTCCAGGTTTAGATCACAGACATCCACATTACTTCTGGTGACAAGAACTCAAAGCATGTGTTCAAAAAGTATATATTAATATTTGTTCTATCCTATCCTCCCCTCTTGTCAATGTAGAGGTTTGATAAGGCTTTTCAAATACCTTTATCTTTTCACACCTAGTTACTGATATAATGTGGAGGCTTTGCTTTCAAGTCCCTTGAAGGATTTACAAGGTTCTGTCACATTTCCACATTTACAGACTTACAGACAACTGTGAAATAATCACTTAACTTTCTTATTATCTCTGATGTAAGAAAGTATGTGTTGACTGGGTATTATAACTTCACAGTGCATCTAAGAAATATCCCTGGGTCTTTTGTTGAAATGTGATATGTGTTTCTTGTTTGGAGGATTAAAATTTTGCAGTTTTAAATACAAATCCATTCCTTTGCTAAATAATGGCTGATATTATATCAGGATTTCTAACCACATTCAATTACAATTCAGGGTTCCCTTGATTCAATATTTAATGTGAAAGATGAGTTGAGGAGACAAACTTAACCTCAAGCTGAAACAAAAGTGTAGGCTGAGCTTTTCCCTCTTCTGGTTGAAAACAAGGTAAATACGGTTCAACTCCCCAAACAGCCAGGAATGCAGGTAAATGGGTGAGGTAAACACACAGTTCAAACACCCCTATCCTGGGATTAAGGGTCAAGCCTGCCTTTTTCAGCTACCTATTAAAGGTTATGAAACCCCTAACTTTAAACTGTGATTTACCAGCAGTTTGAGAGCAATCAAAGATAACAGTTCTATTCTTAAACTCCCCTTTTTTTGAATGGCGAAGTTTTAACTCAGCTAAAGCATGACCCTTTTTCTAGTCGATTTGCCTTTCTGATTCTCTTCTCTTGCCAAGGAATTTGTTCTACTGGTCAATAGAATTAAAGCAATGATATCTCAATGAGTCAAGTTTACTCAAGGGTTTTATAGTCTTCAGGGTCTTGCTGAGAGGGGGGTAGAATAACACAGTGGACATACACGCCTACAAGTCTGAATGCAGTAAGGATAATATAAATATTTATTTTATAATCTTAAATATCTCACCAAATCAAAGAAGAGATGAGTGAACTGTAAATAACTGTATAATGCGCAGTAACAAGGCAGCACAGTCAAGTGACTTCCTTCTGCATTGTAGTTCCCACATCAAATATTCATAAATTATTTAAAACTGCTCTTCTTTTGTTTGGATTAAATATAACTCATATATCCATAGCATCATTTAGCCTTTCTCATTAAAATAACAAATTTATATTATTTGTTCTCCAATTTACAATTGTTTTGACTCCAATACTGATTTGATTCAAAATAGGAAAAACATTTCTGGAATCATTCAAGCCAGTAAATGGGGAATTTATTGATCTGTTAATTATGAATTTAGAAAACAACATTACTTACCAGTTCTTGGGATGCATAGTCCGGCAGCTTGGAGTCCACAGACCAGTAGGCATAGTCAAAGACAAAGTGCTTCACTTTATCACGACTGTCTCCATACTCTGTCTTGTCAGCATCACCAAGCTGAAATTAAAGGCACAATTAACATAAATTCATGGGAAGAAACTGAAGAAATATTTGATTTCATCAAATTCTATCTAATATCAAGTTACAAGCAAATAATAATTTGCATCTCTATTGGCTTGGTATTCTTGGTATCCCCAACAGTAATCTTTATCAGTTATATAAGATTTATATAATTTCTAAGTCCATTTTATTCAAAATATTCCAACTTGATACAACAAATAAATGTTTGCTCTTCACACACTTGTCTCATAAAATATATCTTGTTTTACGTAATCTGTCTATTCCACAAAACACTAACAAATGGATATAAATTGCTACACATAAAACAACTTGGGTCAACAGTAATTTATCACCAGCAAGATGGAAAAGCTTTCAGCAACCTAAAGGGGGCATCATAAAATATACAAAATAAGGGTGAAACTACCGTTTTTTGAATTCTTGCAGCCTAAGTTATGTATTCGACCTTATGCAATTGTGTAAAATATCTATATATCCCTTTTTCATGAGACATTAAATGGTTTCTGTTGCAAATAAAATGTAACCACCTTATTCTGCTATAGAGTAATGAAAGCATTGATCAGATATATTGCTTTTGCTGTTGTTGAGGGGGTGCATGAAGTATATTAAGTTATGGTTATTGCTCTTTAAAACAGCGTCAAATGACATTACTCTAAGGCTTAGTCTGATTAACATATTTTATTTATTCAGAAAAATTCCTGGAAAAAAGACAGAGAAAACCTGATGATTAATTAGTATAATTTAATTTTGTTAGTTCATCAAACCTATAAGAAACATTTACAGATATTCTACTTTCACTTTTAATTCACTTTCCATTTAATCCTTTATGACCAGGGAAGCCATAGGAATGTTAACCAGTAAAATCTTTTCAAAAATCTATTAGTTTTTTTAAATATAGTTATCATCACATGGGGCTGGGGAGTGGACAGAAGCAGAGGAGGTGGTGGTGGTGGTGGGGGGGGGGGGGGGGGTCACCTCAACATTTCACCTGAAATTGAAAAATCCTGAAAAATTCACTGTAACCCTCACATACTCAAACTTCCCTTTTTTTCCCCAGAGCTCTTTCACCCTCTATCCTATCTGCTAACAATGATTGCTCCCATGGGGATATATTCAGTAAATCTCATCACTGGAGTCTGTTTACTCAACAGGACAAGAGCCTTTAAACCAATTAATAAATATGGTAAAAACTAGTAATAACATCAACTTTTCTGGTTCAATATCAACAATGATGTTCTGCAAATAGTACCAGAGCCAAATACAAGATAACTGGGCTATTTTAGGTTTGTTTGGTCTGTTTTTCAGTCTCCAGTCGGGTCAATACCGGAAACTTTAGATCAATGTTTTATAAGGTAGCATGCTGTCTTTGGTATGGGCATGAAGCAAACTCATGAACTTCTTTGTCTGAAGGCTTCAACTTCTGAGAGCATACTACAAATTGCAGTTGTTTGAACTTTGAAGTTTTTGTTCAGTGCGATGAGAAATGTATTTACCTCCTGCACACTTAACAAATAATAATCTGGAATTTCTATTCAGATTTGTATTTTGAGTACTATAATTTGCTCTAAACCCAAGAGGTTCAAGCACAAGTACAAATGAAAAGATTTCATAATTTTGATCTGACAGACAGATTTAAAAAGATGTCAATTTATTAGCATAGTCTTCTAAAGTAGCCCTTCAGATGTTCTCATTTCATCTTGAATTTTTTAACAAACTATTACAATGGTGAGTAGTGTATTTTCCTTTATTATCCATCATTGCATCCCTACAAGAATAAATAACGCTCATACAAGCAGGCATTTTTATAATAAATTTGTAAACCAATTTTTTCTCGCAACTTCTCAATCAACTTTGAAAAAAAAAAAAAAGTACACAGTGACATACAAATGGAGTTTGGTCACTAAGCGCAGACCAAATCAAAATCTATTCTCCAATG
Source organism: Lingula anatina (assembly GCF_001039355.2). The sequence continues at coordinate 123,201 of NW_019775972.1, forward strand.
TTGGTTGATTTCACTTTCAAATCAAAATGTCCCCAGTTCCATTAACACCATCTATCTTACTGGACCTGGCCTGTACAAGCCCATCAATCAGGACCATCAGATCAATAGAGAAATAGAGTCTACAGGGCTAGACACATATATACTTTAAGAACTGAAGGTTGTTAAGATTATGATCAAATGCCATTAAAAGAACCAGAATCATGTTAACTGGTAATTTTCTATTTCCATGGAGGAAAATTCAAGGTAGGAAAATTGTAATTCATCATCCGAAAAACATAATGGATCAACTCTTTTGCTGTCTAACTTAATCAAAGACAGCTGAGGCAATAAATCTTTTCTTTCACCTCAGTGCTTTTTCTTTTTTTTCTGTTCAATGTTGTTGAATAAAGGAGAGGAGAGTATTGATCTGATCTTTTCTATGTAAAAGTTATCTTGGAAAATAGTGGAACTATTTCAACATTTTAAAGAGTTTGTACTAAATTTATTCAAGCTTTAGCCTTTCAAGTGAAAGTTCTACAATGTACATATTCCTTAAGTGAAAGGGATTGTTTTGTGTGAATTTCTCCTTTTCAGAAGATTTCAGCCTTATAAAATTGGTCTAAAATGGTATTCTTTAACTTTCAGCTCCTAGTCCCATCTGTTTTACTGCTTATTTGAAGGAATTTTTCCAGACATTCAGATTTCCACATTAGAGTGTCAAGTTTTTCCACATCTTGTAACCCAAAGAAAATAAATGAAAAACCTTCCAGTGCACAAGGCAGAAATCGAGACATGACTGCTTCTTTCAAAATAACGCTTTTAAAACATTTTCTTCCATGCAATTAGCCACAACACGGAAACTGCTTAATGTTTTTGAAAAGTTTTGTCACTGAACAAAACCTCTCTGGAACCATAGGTGAGACAAGTGATGCAATTCTACATGCCAGACTGCACACAATAAAGCTCTGAGCACTGATTTTCTTATAATATGGAGCTTATTCCAAGCGACAGATTTGTGCAAAAGGAACAGGAGACCAATTAAAGCTGTTCATTTCCGGCTTGTTGCAGCAGAGTTATCCCATTCCATGTTCTCATGTTCTCAAACAGTAGGTTATGTCAATTACATCTCCACCAGCCACAAGCTTTTTTTGGGAGGACAGTTCAGTGAATTGATTAGTCTAAAGCAATATCCTTAGGGGTAATGCTAGCAACTCCATAGCAACAGAACCTTAAATTTCTAGACCTTACTTTGAGCTTGTTATGCTACTTAAATGTCTTTTCCTGAAGACTTGAAATACTGCTCCAATTTTTGGTATGATTTCAAACACAGGTTGTTTTATAGCTCCTTTTTCCATTTTTTGGGGTCGATCCTGATTCTTGTTGACTTTACTTTTTTTTCCAATAATTTGTTCTCTATTTAGCACGTCAATAAGACATTTGTGGATATAAAATGTTATAAAATGACTTGCAGTAAAGAGACTTGTTGGCTCCGATTACGAAATTCTTTGTCATATTCCAGAAATAACATATCACCTGTTTCAGCTGCTGTATCTACCTATCCAGAGATGCCATGAAGTCATTGCTTCATCAATGACAAATGTATACAACTGAGGATGTTCAGATGCCTCAGATAGCAGTACAAGCATGTAAGCCCAGGTTACACTTTTTGACAATCTTGTGCGATCCAAGTTTGAAAGCTACTCAGGGTCAACTTAGCAAAACTATTTGTGATATATATAAATTATTCAACAAATTGCTGAAAAAAATAGTATACTTTAGTTGAATTCTTTCTTGGTAATCTCTATACACATGGAATCTTCAGTTCATGTCAGGTTTGCATTAATTCTATAAGTGTAAACGGGGTTCAAGTTTGTTCCAGGAGTTGAATAGAGTCTTCCTGCCTTGCAGACGTGCTTCCCCTGGTTTATACGATGTGGTTTCCTTCCCCTCCAGTTCCATATTGGGGGTACAACAATGACGTGTCAAAATCACCATTCATCTGGAAAATTACTTCAAGCTTAAATAATCCACTGGTATGGCTAGAGCCATTGTGTTCCAATAAATCTCCAACATTAAGTGGTCACCTGTTGGCTATTTCAAATGTAGAAGAAATGGTAGAAATCCAATAGAAAAATGTTAAAATAATATTTATTGGTACGTTTGTTTTGTGAAATGCCTTCCTTGGTACACCTGATGGTATTCAGTAAGCCTTATATCATTTCCTCACTCCTGGTCACTTCTTAATGGTCATTATCCTAGGCAGGACTTCAATATTTCATTGGCTTGTTGGCAGTTTCTTCTAAAATATTTCTGTCCTAATGTGCACACTTCTCAGGTCATCCATTGCAGCAGCAGAATTGAAACGTCAAACCAAAAAAAAAAAGCACTTGCCCTTGGTGACATTTAGTTGTGTTATACAAGTAAGCGGCACTTCCTGTCAAAGCTGAAGTTTTTTTTCCTTTGGTACATAGACTCAGTGTTTCACTTTTTACCACATAATATTCATAAAAATAATCCATAATAAATATGGCTGTCCACAGATAATTGATGGTTGATAACATAAAAAATCCACAATGAAATCCAGTGTGTTACTGGGGATAAATCCTGTTTCCTCAATGAACAGTGAATGCTGCCTTTATTTACAGAATATTACACTGTGTGTGTGTGTGTGTGTGTGTGTGAGAGAGAGAGAGAGAGAGAGAGAGAGAGAGAGAGAGAGAGAGAGAGAGAGGGGGGGGGGCTGCAAGGCTTTTTAGTAGCAAGAAAAAGCACAAACATACCCAGTGTACAGAGTATAAGTTAGTGTCATAAGGTCATGTTATCTATGAGGGGAGCACCTGTCACTGATAGGGAGATACCACTATGGTGACTTAACCATGCACATGCTCTGATGTATTAGTACTAGTAAAATACTAGTGCTAGAACATTTACATCGTACGGCTATTAAAGAGTGAGGCTTTAAACAAGATGAGTCTTCTTGCAGTACTACTAGTTACAACAACCATACCTTCACATTGTAAATGCTAACAGTATCTCTCTTCATTCCAATAATAAACTTGGCCTTGGCATCTATTTCCCTGAAAAAGACATCAATATATTACCGAGAGACAAGCAAGTTAACGTCATACACCTTTTGAACTCGCGCTACTGTTTTAAACAGACCGCGCCATATTCAACAACGTACGTCAACAAACCTAGACTAGAGTCTGTTAAGAAGCGTGTTTACATGAAATTGACTGGTGAAATCTACTTACTTTTTGGTCATAGGCCTGACCCTTACGGCCACTTTTACGTTTGACATAGTTTCTGTACTTTCTAGCCGTTTTCCATCTTCATCTTAAAGGATTTGTAAGCCTCCTAACTATAAGCGTATACTCCATTGTAAAGTCACACACTTAATGTGTGCGGATTCCCCGGGTTAGTCCATTTCGGCAGCTGAAAGGGGAGAAAAGGTGGCGCCGAAAAATGTGCAGTGTGAATAGAAACATTAGTTTTGGACTATTAGCATCTTAATTCTTAGTAAATTATTGACATAGTAATCAATGCATGGATTCTTTCTCCATAGTTTTCTCGAGTTACGATCGAATTTGATCGATCAATGACTTTGCCGTGCTTGCCTGTGAACTTGACCGCTCCTGGAGGAAGATCAAATTTTGACAGCGAGATATAGTAACAGTAGTGGAGGCGAGGGAACTTCTACAAGTTCACAAGAAGGTGTAGGAGCGAAAAAAAAAACTTGGATCTGTTTTCTATGAGGGGCGGAGATATATCCTGTAGAGTGGTGTACTGTCAGCATGCTATTCTTAGAGCACGAGTTACGATGTACGTTACGATGTATTACTTTACTGTGAGAGAATAAGCATTGGTGCTGTCACCTAACGGTCGCTGTCGAAGTTACGTCAACAATTTGTCCAGTTCTTCCACACTTATCAGCTGCGAAATTAGTACATGCCCCTTAAAACCACATAAGATACTGTAACGCTCGAAATGAAAAACAATTAAAAAAGATGTCAACATGCATATATTTTATTTCATAATATCTTCGGGTTAGGAACCGGTTTAATTATTGGATCCTACTTAGGTTTGGATTTCACAGGTGTTTTTACAATCTCAAAGAACCTCCCCATAAATCTAACAAGTTAAAGAGGCAATGTAATAAAGTCATAAATACTGAACAGATAAAATGACAGCTTATGATATTGAAAAATATGTACTTCTCATGACATGGCATATTAAATATGAAGTATATAACATATTTTCTACGTTAGACCAATTAAAGAACCAATAGACACAAATGAATAAGAATGGAAAAATGAAGTGCAACTTGTAATGACCTGCACTGACTATCATCCACAACTTGAAAAGATACTTTTTTAACTGGTCCACTGGACCCTAAAAAAAGAAAATAAATCTCCTGGAATGCCTGCAGACTTTGCTGCCACCTATAAGTATGTTGCTCAAGCAACAGCATCTACAACATACATCACATGAAGAATTATAAAATCACTCAAGGGCTGAATAAAATCTATCAGCATTCATTTCTAACCCAGTCAATATTAAAACCGCCTTGTAACATTCATGTAGTGATACAATAATTTATTATAAAGAAGATATATTTGCATAAAAAGCCACAACAAACAATATTGTTTTCAAAATCATTGGAATGCAATTACACGCCACAAAAATGACAGAAAACTATACTGTTGAATAAAAAAGAAATATGTGTTTTAGAAATTGATATAAAGTTTGAAATCATTTCAGCCCAGACCCCACATTTGGTTTTAGTGAGCAAGTGAATAACATTAGAGAATGAGAATTTTTTTTAAACAATTAATAATTTTAACACTAACAGCAGAAAACTTGGATGCCATTTCTCCATCATTGCACAATGGAAGCAGAGTAACAAATCTTAATATCAACAAACTTATTTGTACTGATAGAAGCTTGTTTTAAACTCATCAAATATTACTCAGGTTATTTCTTTCTTTCAGTCTGGGGGTTAAGTTCATGGAGAAAACGTACTCAAGCCAGAGGCCAATCTCAGTCAGGTCAGGTACAACTTCTTCAAAATGGTTTAAAATTTCACTCCCAAACAATTTTTTACACATAGATTTTTTTCTTTTACTCCCAAACCACATTATTTATACCTTTGTGCATGGACCACATTTGATTTTCAACATAAACCTATACTCTCAGGCTTGTGTGCCTACCCTTCCCAAGACTGCCCTAGCCCAGCTCCTCTCCTAAGTGAGACAGAGAACAATTTATCTCAATTTGCACTCAAGAACTTCACATGAACAGTGCATTTAACAGAACTGCTGTAGGATAGAGTCATTTTCATTCTGGAGGAGATAAAATACAGATACTATCACTGAATTGTGATAAATTGTGTTGTAAGCTTCACTAACACAATGAAATCACAACTGTTACTTGACTGATTGCATTTGTGTTTTAAACATTAATGTCCCAATTTAAAATACAAGGTATTGATAAAATATACTAAGGTATTAATAATAAATGTCTATGTATATTATTTCAAACATTCTTCACAGATATATTATGTACCTTTGCATAAAACAGAAACTTGGTGGAGTTCTTTAAATGTTTATGGTGTACCCTTCATTAAAATCAAAATTTCATTAAATTCAATTTAGTAAACACTTACAAATCTCTACCCAATAAAATGTAAAATTGTTGGAATTCTTGAAACATTATGCAATTGTGGAATCTTAAAAAATAATTACAAACAAAATCACCTCCACATGTACTATTCAAACGATACCTACATAATGGCATTCAAAGAGATTTACACTCATTCTTCTGATTTCATATCTATCTACCCTTGCCAGATTGCACTTTAAAAACAGTAAGACAATAACTTACCAGTTATCTTAAATATCAAGATGTCCCCGCAGTTAATAAACATCACAATTGTAAAGCATTTACTACTGAATACATTTTAAACATTTACATTGTAAACAAGTATGTTATTATCAGATAGCAGAACTACAATAATGTGAACTCTAAAAGAACTGCATTCCTTTTCACTTTGCAACTTGCTCAATACATAGTTGACTAGTTATCCTAGCTAGAGAATATTTTTTAAATTAAACAATGAAGTATATTTCTTCAATTGATTAAAATATTATTCATAAAAAAGAAGAACCATTAAATAATTTAGATTAGTAAAAGAAAAGATATTATAAACTTAAATGTAACTTGACTTTCTTAATACCAAATAAAACTTTGTATAAAAGAAATTAAATGCCTTGTTATGTTTTACAACTACATGTATATAATCTCTTATTAACAATACAGATGTCGAACCATCACCTTATTTTGCACAGTTACATTGGGGATTTTGATTCCAAACACACCCTTCCAGTTTCCTACTTGTGCCTTGTACATAATTTGATGATAATACATTTAATAAATGTTGGCACAGCCAAATCACAAATATTCCAAAAAGTGAAAACATTCTTAGAAAGTCTGTTGCTGTACTGAATGTCAACAATAAGATGACTACACTGTCTAAAGAGAGTCTCAGATCTACACTGTCTAAAGAGAGTCTCAGATTTTGCTGATTGTTTCACCTTTTTCTCCTTATTCCATGTTATTCCACCCAGACCTTATCTAAAACCAGATAAAAGCCATAAAGTGAAAAACTGGTACCTACCATCCATTACATAAAATATTTTTAACCAGATTGCCATATCAGACTAAAAAGAAGACTAAACCCACAGATGTGAAATCTGCCTCCTTGAGTGCCAAGACTACTTAAAAAGATGTCAGGAGAGAGAGTCACAGTCCCTGCTCGGATCAAGGCTCCAGTAACACGTGCCACCTGCAAACCGTCTCTCCTCGGCTCTCCCTCATGTCGTTCCAATGTGAGATTTCCTCCTCTCCGCTGCTGTTCATACCTTAAAATACAAGTAACATGGTTTATAACTTGACCAAAAAAAGGTTTTTCAAACATAAAAATATTAATTGATGCTACAGGTAGGGCCATTCTATATCCGTCTTCCATTTGTGACATCTACTTTTTTTTCACAAAACTTCATCTTTTGATATATCATGAAAAATATAAAATTTGATAATAATAATAATAATAATAATAATAATAATAATAATAATAATCTGTGGCTTAATTTCTTTTAATCATTTATGCAAGCGAGATGATAGAGTTTGGATTCCACATCAAGACAAGTTCCCCAATGAGGCATCCCATTTACCAATGTACCACTAGCACATTGCAACCCTTAACCAAACCACATTGAAATAAAGTGTATTTTCAACAATGAAAGTATATATAAAGTAAATTTCCATGGAATAAAATAGAGAAAAGATTCAAGTCAAATCAAGCCTCTTTCACCACACCAAGTATATTCAGAGCTGAAGCCCAATTTATATTTCCAAAAAATACTCACAACTATCATTCATGGGACCTTAAAATATCAGAACTTTGTGTAAAAGCAACGTACAATATCACTGATCTCTTTAGAATGGGCTTAGCCAAGGATATTCTAACAATAAAAAATGCATACATCCTTATTCATAAACAGATTACAATATCACTCATTCCAATGAGGATCACACCATGCGTCAATAATTTTATCACCTGTTAGACATTAAGATGCTATTAATACCTTCTGACACAAAAATATCTCTATGAATCTTACCCAGTGAAAACCATCCAATCATTTCTTTCCTTTTCATGCTCCTCTTATTGTACACTGACACCATTAATGTCACATCAGGAAGCTGAAACAATGCCACTTGAAACATAAATGTCTCCTTAAATAACGGATTAGGCTGCCCTCTACGAATTGACGTCTTTGCTCTTGTGATTTCCTGTCCATTTGGAGACATCAGTGTAAGTTTGACATAAGTATCTGAAATAAGACAATTACAGTTCCCAAAATAAGAGAGAATAGCAGTGTTGTGCTATATGACAAACGTAATTTTGCCTTAGAGTGTATTTTTTAATGAAATCCTTTTTTTACAACACTGTGCCATGTAATTGTGGTAACAGATTTTACAGACACAAGTACAGGCAAAAGAGACGGCAATGAGAAAAAGCTTAAAAAGAAGACGAAACAAGATAAAATATCATGATCACTACTGATAGAAATTAAAATGAAAAAAAAAAAATAGTTAAAACCTAAAAAATAAGTATTTGCTGTTGACATTTGGATTTCTAATATGTCCAGCAAAATGTTTATACCTTTTGCTTCACTGACCTACAGTTGTCTTGGCTATGCTTAAAGGGATAATAACTCTTCATATGAAATCTTTATTTCACAATAAAAACATTGTGAGTGACTCATAAAAATATAATATATTCTGTTTTCCCACAAAAACGGCTGTTATAGCTATTATTCTGATATCTGAACTTGTCTTTAGACCACGTGACCTCCATTGATGGCTATACTCTGTTAAAATCTCTTAAGAGATTTTAACAAAAAAACCAAACTTTTTAGAAAAAAACCAGGGACTAGCTTTGAATGTAAAAATGGATTCATTAACCATTGGTTAGTATGGGAAAATTGTTGTTGACTCCAGGAAAATTCATTTTTTGGCCGAAACGAAGAGTTATTATCCCTTTAAGAGACTTTAGTTATAGTACTGTGAGGTCATTGCAAAATGATTGTCAAGAAGGCACTAACTTTTTTTTTTTTTTGGATTAGTCAGTCAATCTCACCTGGAGCTCTGTTCATGGCCATGTTTCTGAAGTTGCTTCCCTTGATCACCTCCACAGACAGCCGTCCCGTGGTGCCATTGTAAGCCAATCCCAGCAGCAGCTCAGGCATGCCGCCATGCTGCATGGATTGCGTGGACGACGCGCTGTCACTGCGCGACAGACTGGACATATCAAACCCAGACTCACCATGCTGAAAAAAATTTATAGTGATGTTTAATTTTTGAAAAATAGTATGTCCTCACGTGTTCAAATAATTATTCTGAGAAATTGATGTTCCTGCAATTTGCAAACACTAGTTATAAAATTACAAAATGGTGGAAGCCATTTAAAACAAAAATTTAGATTCCAAATTATCTGAGGAATTATTTCATTAGGCACACTTTGAGCTCAACTGCACAATAAACTTATGTTATTTCATTCCAACAGCCATAACCACATGGGTTTCAAAATCTTTCTGTGCAAAGCATACAGCTTTTGAATTTGTTGTTCAAGGTCCCATACAAGGGAAACAAAGATGCAAAACTGATCTAGAAAGGTTCAATATGCAAAGACCTTAAAAGTGTTATGGCCCTTAAATATTCTCTAAAATCACGCCAATAGAAGCAATCCATTATCTAATTCAACACTGGACCCCATCCAGCTTCTATGCAATTTTTATGACAAATTATCTGCAAGATCTAGTACGGAGTCTTATAAGCCACTCACGCTGAGATTACTCCTCGGCTCCAAGTTGACCCAGTGTGTGTTCTCTCCTTCCAGGCTGAGTGAGGCAAACCCTATGATACACTCCCCTATCATCCTCTCTCTCCTCATCCTTTCTGTTCCATACAGACGGATACGAACACCCATGTCATTCACCTCCTCTGCAATATACAGAACAAAGGACTTAGGTTAATAAGGATTACTGTTGAGCAGTAGAGGTTTTTGATATGAAGGAGCAAAATGTTTCAGGCAAATAAGGAAATGAGTGTTCTGTGACTCTTTTTTTCTACTTATCAACTGATACTTTGATTAAATGAGTGATGGCATCCGGTTAAAGAGTTGCAGTATATTAATCAATATTTGGCATATTATGGCATGTCTATCTCATAACATTGCAGTAAAATGTGAAGTCTTTTAAAAATGTGATAATCTAATGCTTTCCTAGTTTAAGTTTACAAGGCAATGCACTATTTGTTTGTCTATTTGTGTTTGTTTACTTGTGAATTTTATTCATCTTTTATTTATTTATACTGACAATAAACAGTTTTCTTTTAAGTAATTTTGAAAAGAAAAAAATAATATCATCATGGATTTGATGTATAGCATTTAGAGTCGATAAATTTGAGTAGCTCTGATTCAAACAGAAATAACAACTTTTTACCTGGAGCAATCTTGGTGAATAGAAACTCTTCCTGAAATATTGGATCCTCTCCTGTCTTTACTCTAGTTTTGTGTCTCTGTTTCTTGCTAGGCAGCAGCAGTAGTCTCACTTGTGTGTGGTTGGCTCCTCCCCTCTCTCTGGTCGGAATGTCTTTGGCTTGGATGATTCCAACGTTCATCCTTTGTTTGGCAGCATCGTAGCTAAATGACACTTCTATACTCCCACATTTAGATATAAGAGGAGGCTCAGGTTGAAGAATGTCACTTACATCAAAGAGATTCTCCTGTTAAAAAGGCAAGATTAAATGAATATTCTTATACTGAATTTCCAGAAAGATTACCCATCCGTAAAACTAACTTTCAATTTCATTTATTAAAACTGAAAGTTTATTAATAACACAAATTATATTCAATTTAACAATTTCATCAAATTCATGCTTCTCTGAGCAAAACTTGAAAACCCTGCTTATTTACATAGGCATTTCTTGAGAGCTTTCACAAACTTTGTTAAACAATGGACAATTATCTAAATTGAACAATCGAAAAAAATCAATTCAAAAATCTTCCTCTGTAGAACTAAAAAACGCAAATGGCCCTCGCTGCCAGTTTCAATACCCTCCATTTCATTGAACGGCGACAGACATAAAACGATTAGTTTCACAAGGAAGTGAATTTGCCCTGGAACTTAGGCAGTTCTTGGAAAAAAATCTCTTGAGGGGCAGTTGTGATCATGTTAAGAATTATTGATTGAGTTCTTCTTCCTCACTTACATCCGATGCTGCCCCAGGAGGCCTGGTATCACTCTGGGCGCCTTTAGTGGGGCTTCCCTCAAAGCCAGCATTGTCATAGCCTGGCATGTCACCTAGAAAAAGAAATAAAATATTTAAAAAAACAGAATGCATTATTTATATAACAGCATATGTTATGTGAAAGTCAATCACTGTGGAGTATTTTCATGTGCTTGTGTACATGATATTAAATAGCAGACATCTGAAAGAAAGTAGACAAAATCTATAAAATTATAATCTGATAGTGTCATTTTTGTCCTGGTTCTCCTTAAAATACATGATCAATAAAAGGACAATGAACTGCCGATGTGCAGCACCAAAAATCATTTTTTATCGCTGTTGTGCAACAACAAAATCGAATTACTGTCTGGCTGGCTGCACAATTAAGCCTAATAATTGCTTCAGTTTCACCAAGCAGAGCAAATTAATGACCCAAATGAAAAACATCCAACAGGAATCAAACTGGTTCTAATACCCATGGGGTCAAAAACACAGATAATAATATAACATGTGCTGAGCAAACAGAAAATTTACTTTCTCGGGGGGAGGGGGGGGGGAGATATTCAAAACTATACAGGCCTCTGAAGCTCACAAGGCAAACAAAAAAGCATTTAATTTCAACTGCAGCAAAATCTTGAACTTTATAGTCTTCTGGGATGATGTATTGAAATAGTCTATTCCAGCTGACAAGACAAACTGAAATGCAAAATCACACTCACTTAACCTTAACATAATGATAAAATATTTTTTTTAATGAGGTGTCCAAAATTTGTGGGTAATTCCCATACATACCCCTGTCTTCATGGTGGGGTGATGCTGCTGTAGAACTCAGGTCACTCTCACTCTTGTGGCTAGGATTATGGCCATCCCCTTGGTCATTCAGTGATATCAAGTCTTTTTCCACAACCTTCTTTTCCTCTTCTGAGCGGTGACCATTGTCTGACAGAGAGTAAAATATTACGGTAATGACTTGATCTTTTCAATGGTAGAAATTATGAACTTTACAGATACTGTATTTTTTAAGTCTTAATTTCTTAAAATAAGAGCAATCATATGGAGTGGTGGCAACAAAATTGAAAAGCAGACTACCTTTTAGTTCTATGCATTAAAAGCAACACAAATGTTATAAAAAATATAATTTTTATGGTTTTAAAATGATGTATCTGAAAGTTTTCAGCCAGACAATTTTCATCCATTGAAAAGATTGAGTCATTACAGTATACAAATGACAATCTTTGAACAGTTGTCTTGTTTAACCTGTCAGACAAGATTCAGTATTTACCATGTGTTTCAATAAGATTTTATAATAATGCACAACAGATTCCAATTTTCATCCTACCAATACTGTCAATCTATTATTTTTTCATTTTAGAAAGAACCACATATATGATGACTAAATAGGAGTAGGCGACAGAATTTTTTATCTTTAAAATTACCTACAGATACAATCAGCATTGGCTGACCTTTAAAGTAGTAACGACAACAGTGAAATCTATGCTACAGACTGAGCTAAAATCTTCTCACTTTCCTGAATTCCTCATATTTTCTCTTATGTAAGGTAATTTAGATCCAACAACACCCTTGATGTTCTTTCACACATAGCAAAGGAGGAAATCCCTTCAAAAGATTTTTTTATAAATCTCAATATCTGATATAGACAATGCTGTTTGAAGGAAGGAGGGAGATGAAATGGCCCTGGTTACACCAGTCAGTCTGCTCTTGTTATACTTTTAAGCCTACTGGTTAAATTTGAAATCCATACATAATGGGAAAATCAATCTAAAACAACTAGTACCATTTACACCGGTTCTTAGAAAAATTACATTTCCTACTACCCTGACAGCAAATCTGATGATCAATGGAAAGCATCCAAGATGGCCTAAAATGAGGCTGTCTGCACTGAGTGATGTCATACAAAAATAGGAAATGTGAAATTTCATGAGTTGGGTTAACTTTACAGTGATAAGGCTGAAACTATATTCCCCATGAATGTCATCTTAAAAAGCAATACAAAAGTGACACACCATAAATCATTTTGGTGAGTCTGTACTGACGTGCAAAAATAGACTGTAATTCAATAATACTGGAGAGAAAACAACCAGAAAAATATCCATGGATATAAATTCTGTCAGACTTTGCAGCCATTTTACACTTGCTAGTGTGCAACTAGCAAGTGGCACAGACATGTACAAAGGATGAGAAAAGAAAACAGGGTGAAAAGAGCAACAGAGTTAGAGGTGGAGAGAAGGAGGCCTCCAGGTAGATCAAGGTTGACTTGGAGGGAGGTAGTGAATGCAGAAAGGAGACAGCTGCAAGCTGAAGATACAGAGCCTAGAAATAGACAAGAATGGAAGAAGGTCATATGTAGAAAAAGGTCCATGCCTAAACATACAGGACTGAAGAGCTGATATACAGATGATCAGATGGTGTTGATGATGATGAGACCACAGGCTAACATTAAAAAGGAACCAAATGTTACCTTTTGATTTCCCTACTTTACTGTGGACACTTGATGACCTCTGTAGCCCCATCTGGTATCTACGCAACACCTCGTCATCACTGTCACTTGATGTGTCATTTTCATATGCATAGGCAGTACCTGGAACAAATTTGATATTTAGAATATCTGATTTTTAATTAATTGAAAATTGAAACTTCCTAAAAAAATTAAAAGAGATTAACAAAAAAATGCATATATTTAACACATTAAAATCAAATTATATATACTAAAATCCACACATCAAAAAGTAAGGAAAGCTTTTTCCATAGCAACAGATGAACAGATGTTTTATTAGCTGGGGATGATGTTTCAACATATCATGGATCCTATCACAGAGCACCACTCCATAGGACAAAAAGCAGGAATGACACTTCAGCCAATGTATGACTCAAACTGATATTTTAATCTTTTTTTTTCTTTAAACAAAACATAAATATCATTAATCAACAAAATGCAGTTTGCTTAGACTTGCCTTTTTCTCAAAAATCATTTAATAAATTGATAAATAGCCTACTTAAAAATTACACATTGCCCTGACATGAAGAATCTACCTTGAACAAAAATAAGTAGGTTTAAAGAAGGAGGTTTAAGTAAAATCAGTAAAACACTGTCCTAATCTTAATAGCATAAATAACTCACCTGATCTTCTGTTCCACATTTTTTCACAATTAATGTAAAAAAAAATGCAATATTTCCAAAAACACCGTATGTCTTAGTAAACTTCACCCAGCAAATAACACTCTTACAAGGGCAGATAGCCTAGCATCACTTGGGAGTCATCATAATAATAAATCTCAAAAATGGCTACCCAGAGCCATCCTGTTAGGGGAAAATTTATGACTTCTTCCAGACATTCCTGATCCAGCCCTTCCAGAGTTGACCAGTACCTGGACTTAGCGTAAACTAACTGGACAGGTGACTATACCCCTGGTGACAGACATTACATCAGACTATTTGTTTGAGAAATGACAAGAAGCTTTCCTCTTCATAGTAACACTTCACAAATTGGTCACCAGTCCTGATTCCAGACTGGTTTTAAAAAGCAGACGAGAGTTATCTCAAGCGGGCTCTAAAAACTAAATAAGATGATGAGGCATATCTGGAATTGAAGGCAGCTTAGGTCTAACTGACAAAAGGTAAGACAACTTTTAGGGACCATTCACATGCAAAATCTATTTTCTAAAAATCTATTTTCTATTCGCGATATCTTGTGATCACAGTCTGTGTCCTGAATACCCCGCAGAGTAATTACTGCCAGCGCGAGCCAGTTACTTCCAAAGCTGTAATTAATTCTCGGCTGCGCTCGGAGTAATCACAAGATACCGTGAATAGAAAATAGATTTTTAGAAAATATATTTTTCATGTGAACGGAGTCTTAGTCTATCTTGGTCCAATCTAAGAGTCTTATATTTCTTTAAAATGTTTTAATCTTGTTTTAAGCTAATAATAGAAACAAGTCAGCTTAAGCTGATGTATAGACAGTCAACTTTTAATTTTGTAACCCTATACAGTTCTTGGGCCTTGACAACCAAGCCGAAACATTTCCTGAAAAGGCAGATCCAAAATTATAGTAAAATATACCAAAACAGCAAACATAATTTTAGTTTGATTTTTGAACCAGTCCTTTGACCTATGAATAATTCATGTAAGTTTTAGACATAGTTTCCTTACTTGGTGTTAATACTGACGTTACACAAAATCTTTTTTTTTTTTTTTTTTTGTCAATTTCAATGCGATGACATCATGTCAACAGATGCTAGTGATGGATAGATGTAGACACAAAGTACCTGTCCATAAAAAATGTGAAGGTTCAACATGAGCAAAAGACAAGACAATGCCATGTTTTAATTCACATATAAAATGCTTCAAAAATCTTAATTCTAATCAGCATCTGATTTTTAACAATACAAATTCTGCAAACCAAGGCAGATGCAGGTTGAGCGTGACCCTTCATCTTATTGACTTTTCTTACATAAAAGGCATGAATACCATTAGTTTTTTCTTCTCCATTTTCTCCTGTGTTTGAAGTCTCCCTTTGCTCTTTTTCTTTAGAATCTTCCTTTGTGTTCTCAGTGTTCTGATTGCCCACAGTTCTTGGTTTGTGAGGTTTCATGCAAAATGCAGGGAAGAAACAGCAGGTGGAACAAGATGAGATGGTTCCACAGATTCCTTTGATCACTGACATCCTTCAAGTCAATGCCTTCATGTCAAAAAAATTAACGAAAATCATCCTGGGCCAAAAATATTTCTCCAGAAGTTGTCCATGTCTCCACGTCATACCTGTCTGCTCACATAGGTCTTCATTAAAATATCAAGGCATTAGGCACATAATGTCCAATGGTCCACTAAATCCTTTCACCTTTCTTTGTAGATACCGTCTACTAAAGGCAACTCCTACCTGTAACTCTCTTTAATATGTTTAATCGGAGATATATTCACAGTTATAGATTTCTCCTTTCTGCAAAAAAATCTCTTTTTATTCAATTATTTAACTAGTCAGTACTGTAGTATCTGTTGTATGACGTTAATCAAATAACGTCATGGTTTGGCTTCCATCTTCAAATGCTATCTTTTTTTTTTTGGCATTCCATGTCCTTTGGGATACTCAGGTCAACTCAGCTGGTCTTTTTTTGGAGTATGGATTTTGTTTCTGCACCCCCTTCCACATTTAAAGTCCACAAAGGTCCTGAGGAGGAAGTCAATCAGTCACGTTGATGGTCGTATCTTTGGTGGTTATAACTCCTGAGTCCCTCAGAGTCTCTCCTGGCTGACTACAGATATCAACCGTTTCCCAAGACAATAAAAATTATAGGTTTACATATGAAAATATGGTGAGATACACTGACTTAATAGATACTGGACGTTATCTGCAGCCAGTCAATATCCAGTGGTGATTAAGCAAATGGACAGAATTTGTGGTCCAAGGAACATCAGTCACATTACCTGTGTGAAGTGAAATCTTTGAAATTTAAATCTAGCCACAAACTGTGTGTAGTAAAATCTTTGAAATTGAAGTCAAGTACTCACAAAGAGTTCTGTCTGCAGAAAATGGGTTACTGTTGGCTATAGCAGTCAATAAAAAAAGAGCCCTCATTTAAATCAGGTCTAAACTTTATGCTCTGTCTGATGGCGCTGATACAGATTTAGGTCACAGAACAACACCATAACATATAAAAAGCTTACCTTAATTTTTCTTTCACATATAAAACAATAGGAACATTTAAAAAATATCTCTTCTGCAAACTGCACATAAAATGTTTACCAAAATGTTACATTTCTTATTTAAAAACCAAAATATGCAGCACTGATTTGCATAAATATGTACTACAAAAGTCTTATGGTACCTTGGCACGCAACAGTTGCTCTTCCCTCACTGTTTTATTATCCAAGTACAAAGTCAATTCATAAATGTGTTATAGAGTTGACTTCAAGTTTACTAAGTAGTTCATGTTATTTAAATTTTGCAATTGACAGTCCTCCCAAAACAATCTTTAAAAGTACATATGAACCGAGCGTTGGTGGAGCGTGGATTCCCATTAACGCATATAAACCACTTCTACTAGTTCTTCTACTAGTTTCTTATACTACTGAAATAAATTTGACATGACAAGCCTTGAAGGTATAAACCACTAAATAACTTAATCAAATAGAAAGCTAGCAAAAGAATCGGTTCAAATATGAATTTTTGAGTAATAGTATTATTCAAGGTGTGAGACAACACATTGTACAGCATGCTGTATCCAGAAGACCACTTCTTGGTTGTTATAACAAATAAGATATAACACCTCTGACTACAAGTATGTTTATAAAGCTCACATATAAATATCCATGTTTATTTTATTTTTTTTTTCTGACAACAAGCCAAATTTATTTGATTTAAAAAAAGGTGAGTTCAAATACTATATTTGTTTGCTTAAATTTTATAACTGATAGTTGAATCATTTGCTAAAAGTTATAGCTTAGGTGCAATATAAGATGATAATACAAAATATAATATAGAAATTTTTATGGGTAGATCGCCCAATTTTCATGTAAAAGAAATTGAAGAATGAAATCCTTATAAATATACAAAAACATTATTTTAACTTTTAAATTGTTCTACATCTCAGAAAAGTTAAATAAATATCCTTTGCTGATAGGTGAATATACAAAGCATAAGACCTTACCCAATTCTTTAACTTTATCCTTCTTGTCCTTGGGCCTGTCTATACATGGGAAGCCTCCACAATCCTTGAAGCACAGCTGTTTGTTGAGGTACAGAAAGAAGACGAGCAGCAGCAGCATAAAACACACCACAGCACCCAGGAATGCATAGGCTTCGATTGGGACTAAAATAAATATATTAAAATAATATTAAATTAAAAAAACACATGCTACCTATATAGATAGAGCATAAAAAGATAAAACGGATTATATAATCATGTTCTGAGATACATATCATATGAAATTGTTTAGTGGTTACATAATATGGTCTCGAGCAGATAAATACAGGTTGCCACCTATATATAGTAATACAAATAAGTTAGTCATGAACCTGCTTTATTTTTTATTCTAATACCAAAAGGGTAGAGAAGACTGAGACATAAGATATATTACATACACCCCCACTCAGTACACATGAAAGAATCATCTGTCAAGTTAATATGCCACAGTACAAGTACAATACAACACTCACAAGGTGAATGTGACATCCATTTGTGCTTCACACTTTTTAATGTATGTTTGTAGTGTTTGATTATAAACACACACACACACACACACACTCACACTTCTATACACTTCTTTGGTTTATATTGTTTCTACTTGTAATTTGAATAGTTTTGATGATTTGGGTTGTACTGCAATTGAAATATTCGTGCTTGATACACACCTCAAACCAGTTTCATGTTGTACTCTTAATGTACCATGTTCCTTGGTTGACCTGTTCACATACCAGCATTCACCCATAACTTTTCAATGGGACATTTAATATATTGAATTCTATAACAGCACAAAGCCTGCCTGGCATTGGACAGTGTAGATATGTGAGTTCAATGCAACACGATCACTATCATCCTCAGGGCACGACCTCAGGGCTGAATTTACATGTCCTTCTTTTTTTTTTTTTATGTATTGTTATCATTACAGTGTATAACCCTTCTTCTACATCAAGCACTGCAGTAACAATATCATTCTGGTTTTTGGGTTATTATTTCTGTCATGATTCTTCAGAATGTGAGTTATTTTCACTATCATCCTCGTGGCACGACCCCAAGAATGAGTTTACATGTCCATCTTATTTTCTTCAAGTTGTCATTACAATCTAGAACCCTTCTACATCAAATAATACAGAAACATCATTCTGCATGGTTTCTGGGTTATTATTTCTATCCTAGCATAATTTTTCAGAATTTGAGTTATTTGCTCTACCTCTAGGAACTCACCATTTTGACTGATGATGTTGAAAAAAAAAAAGCCCACAGGCTGGAAACAACAGGCTCCAATCTGGGTAAAATTTAATCTAGGTTCACTAAGGTTTCATGGTAAATGGTAAACTTTTTCAGAAAACGAACCCCTGTGAAATTGCTGGTTACAGGCCTGAAAAAGTAGCACCTTACCTGTCATTCCAATGAATCTGTGGAACAGACACACATCTATCTAGGTGCTGAATTCGTGTAATGAACCGCCCGTATATTTTCAACTGTGAATGTTCATACATAGATAATTGAATTCTGTTTACACAAGTTTCTTGTAATGAGTCACATTGCATTTGTGTTTTGTCAGGCCTGCAAGTTTGTTTAAAATCTTGTGTTATTTCTTTATTTATCTGTCCTCTCACATTCAAATGTCTCTGTCATTAAATATAAGCAACACATTAAGTCAATTTTTTCTGTGGTAAATGTGATAGTTAACTTTCTTGATCAACAACTTCCCATCAGACAAGGAGTGAAAAGTATTATAACTGCAGTAATCTTTTCTTCGTACAACAAACCATATTGTTAGACAGATACAATTACACGAGTTATTAAACTCTCTAACAGTTTTATCATTTCTTCAGGCCCCTTCACACATGGCACCATGACAGGTAAGGGGTCAATCTAGAACTACGTAACCTGATATTTTAGACAAATATTACCAAAGAATCAGTTGCAAAAATTTATTTAATGATATTCGAAAAACTTGGCAATTTTTTCTTCATTTAATTGCCATACCAACACTTATTCATAGAGGATACCACTGCAAGCAACAATACATTTGAAAAGTGAATTATGACAAGAATGGCAGCACTGACCAAGGTGTTTATGTGCATACAGTAAGCATATGCCTATCACACCACTGATCATTTCCAAATACAATACAAAGTATCCGACAAAACCCTTTAATTTGATTATTCTAATGTAATATCCTGTACAGTCTTCCTGTACAAGATATTAAAAGCCAAAAGTCTCTATTGCAATCTGCCAAACCCTGTGAAGAATTCTAAACAGGTCCAGAACTCAGCAGTCAACTCAGTAGCATTTATCAGGTCTCAATTTGACTGCCAGATGATAAGAACAAGATAGGGAATATCCAGTGATTTAAGTGCCATTTAAACAATATAATTAACCAAATTTTTTTAGAAGTATCCTTGAGTACATGGGTAATCTACTAAGAATAATGTTTTTGGACGTAACTGTAATTCCTTGTTAAACAAATTAAGAAATGCATCAGTCGTGTTGCCACATTAAAAACCATAAGAAGTTTTAAGTTAAACTTGATGCGAGCGCTCTATCAGGACCACTTTCCCTGACTGGGTTTCAACGCAGGCCTACAAAAAAGAAGATCTGTTGAGGATTGTTCCCCAGCATTTGAATATCATTCCCCTTCCCATAATGAAAATCATACATTTAAATTCATCCCTCTCTGCTCCTTACCAATTTTGTTCAAGACAGTTCATCAATATCATCAGCAGTTGATTTTCTGATTTTTTTATTTTTAGATAAGAATAGATAAGAAATGTTTAGATAAGAAATGTTTGAAAAATTACAGAGGTTAAAAGAAACTACCAAGGGGTGATATTATACTTTGGAATCGCCCTGGCATGCAAGCTTTACACAACAATTACAGCTAAAGCAAACCCTTTCCAACCAAAACTCCATATCACAACTTTCACTGCTTCGATGGTGTCCTGTGCAACCACCAGCTTGACTGAATCATGTACATTAGTTCACTTCTTTCTTAGCCAGGGGCGGATTTAGGCCTTCTTCTGGGTCTTCCGGAAGACGGTCAGATTTTTAAGTTTACATTGACGGGTATCTAATGTTTTCTGTCGGAAGACGGTCAAAATTGGAGGATGGATTAACAAAGATAATTTAGAAGACTGTCGGAAAATATCTCTGGATCCGCCCCTGTTAGCTGTCTAGGTGTGAAATGGCTTGAGCTCTTGGTTTTTGCCTTAGCTTTAATAAGATCTTCCTATATCACTGTAGCATATCACTTTATCACTATAACACAGACAATATTCTTAACTCTTTCTTTTTATGGGCCAAATTAGAAATTTTGAGCTTTTTGTTATGTAGACAGCTCATCAAATGAAGGCCATAGTACATCCTGATGAAGTATACATTCAGGGACATAATTTGTTCTTTAATCGCAGTTAACCCATATATCATGCAGTTTAGTCACTGATCAAAGAATATGTGATCGTGCCACTGACTTTGGAAATAAGTCTGGGACTTCCTTTGAGGGCCCACGGGATAGGTGTAGCTGTGTTAATGAAAATAATGAAAAGGTCATCTAATCTGATCAAATCTTTGGCTACAGAAATGGCACATTCGTGTATTCAGCAAATGCCAACCTGGGCTTGATTGACTTCCATATCCCATAAATTTTATTTAAAAAATGAACATAGTGTGACTAATCATAAATGTGATAATATGTGTATGATACAAGCTCTCAATGTGGAGTGGATCTACCCTCTACCAAGGCCACGGATTGATTTTTTAATAGAAAAGTTTATAGATCTGTGACCTGGGCTGAGGGTCGAGTGGATAAGTGGGACCTGTAAGGCCACTGCATAGGGCACATACTCAATAAAACTACTGTTCTACATAGATCAATCCAGCTGGGCAGCTGGGGGGGGGGGACTCTTGCTGAATGCCAGCAAATTGACATATTTACACGACTTTTCCAGGCTTTGAAGAAAATACATAAAAACAGATTTTATGAGGATGTTGGAAACAAGATTTTTTCTCTTTAAATAATAATTTCAAAGTTTTCACTGTAAGACACATTGACATATCTTAGCTTTAACAGTGGCAACTGAACACTTTCATTTTTAACTTATTAGTACATTTGGCACTACATCATAATGCATCACACTTCTAGAATAAAGTATTACTATGCCACTTTGCTGACAATGTGGTGATAGCATATGGAAAATAATATAACAGAACCATCCCTAACTGGATATGTATGTGATGTTTTATGTAATACTGGTATATGACTGGAGACAGGCTAGATTTATTTTTAGTCACATTAACAAATTAAACCAATGATTAATCAACAAAGCATACATATATTGGAAAACAAAACTTCAACCCCAAAAAGTAATCTTTACAATGTTGCAAAAATAGCATTGTGCTAAAAGACCTGTGTGTGTGTGGTTGTGTGTGTGGTTGTGTGTGTGTGTGTGTGTGTGTGTACTGTATGCGTGTTATCATTTTCAATAAATTACATTGCTATTTAACCTAGCTCCTGCAGTGGAAGGCTGTTACATGTTATCTATTGTTCATAAATAAGATATAGGCAGTAACTTCCTAATATCATATTGTTCCTTAATTGCACTGACACATATCATGTCATCAACAGGAGACTACGTAATCACAGAAAAAAAAGGGGATCTTCTGTTAAAAAGTCTGCCAAAAAGTGTCAAACTCCAAACACAAACCACACTAGTTTTTCTGAACATTTCATAACCTCAAAAATTTTAATCAATTAAAGTTATACATGATATTTATTTACAAAATTTCTGACCAAACTCAGTATTAAGAAACATCTAATCTTGTTGATCAGATATAATAATGTTATATTTCTTTAAATTTTGTTTATTGCTGTAGTTTGTTCTCGGCGTATTCTGCCTGGTAAAAATTCTCCAATACCTATTATCGTCACTTAACATGTAACACATCCATTAGGTGCCAGGATTTCTGACACACCATGTATTAATCTTTTCTGTCTGCAATGCACAAAAAATTGATTACAGCCTTTTTCATTATTTATTCATGTCCTTTTTAAAGGCATATTTTTCCCACTGACCTGCATACAGAATGCAATTACTGTGAAAAAACAAAATTTGTAATTTTATACTTTATCAAAAGAGAGTCAATTTCTAAGCATTCCTGTTATAATACAACTAAGAATAGAAACCCTAGAAACCCTAGTACAACATTTTCACATGCCAACATGACCTTAAGAAAACTGACTGCCAATTTTAAATGTTTTGTAACCTTTATTATCATCCAGATATCAAAAATGAGGTTTTTCCTGAATCTAATTATTCAATAATGTATCAATCTTTGAGCTGATGTAAAACAATAGAAATCTCCTTGAAAAATATAAAATATAGGCGTTTATATTTCTTGTTGCAATGTGTAAACATAGGCAACTCAAAGCTTTAATCATCAATTTAACACCGTTCTATTTTGATGTGAGATAAATCGCTATGGAGCATAACTTCATCCCTGAACAAGATTTTATCACAAAAATGGGCAGAGTTGACCACAAGTGTATAGGCTACGATCCCGTGTCAATTTGGTTTACACGTTTTTGTTCTGGAGTCATGGGCCCCTGATTACAGATTTTCATTAAACAAAGACAATATTTTGCTTTATCAACAATAAAATCTGAACTAAGGCATTTAAGAGAAATCGCTGGCATGGTTTTGAAGTACTCAATGGTGTCATTAAATTGGCGTTAAAACGGTGTTCATGGGTGCTCAGGTAAAGGAGAAATTTGAGAAAATGATTTTTTCAATATTATCCTAAAATCGCAATTATGATGTCACCCATAAGACGTCATGTATGAAAATGTTAATTAATTTAGTCGATGAACACTGAAGGTTTATCTGTTATCCAAAAGAATGTATGCAAGGCAGTAATTAACTTGTTTTGGTGAATGGTAACAGTATCCTTATGCATGAAGAGTACTTTAAACACAATACTTGTGATATTTGTTGGAAAAATAGCCAATTCTAAAAAAGCTTATCCACTGAAAATAGGATATTCCATCTCTAAGGCAAAGAGTAATCTGATTTCAGTAAGTGAATAAAACCAAAGCAAAAAATATAATCTCTGTTTTCTTAGGTAGTTAGTGCCATAAAACACAATAATTGTGAAGATTCCTGGAAAAATAGCTAATTCTAAAATAGTTATCTTAGTTGCATCATCATTGAAAATGTGATGTGCATTCTCTGGGGCTAAGAGTAAACTGATTTCTAGTAAAGTGAATATCACTATACTAGAGGCAACAAATATAAATATTTGTTTTCTTGAGTGAGTTATACTTTATTAAAAAAAACTTTTTGACTAAAATAAGATTGTCTTACTTCAGCGACAGGATATCCTTTTCTATGCATTTTCCTTTCCCCCTTTTTCCTTTATTCCTTTCTTCCATTTTCTCCATTGACTCTATCTACCATTTCTGACAGAGTTACATCACCATTCAGAAAAGACTACTCCAAGAGATCAAGAGACAAATTTGAGACAGTGGCAAATCACTTAAGTTATCAAAATCTCCTTACCCTGAAAACTATACTTGACAAATGTCTCCTCTGTCTGAGTAGGAAGAGAAGTCTCCATTAAAATGTCATCAGCCATCACCTCTGTGTCATTCTCACTCCTTAGTGACAGATTGGAGAAAAGTTCATGTGTCCAATTCATCCTGCTGCTGTCCTTTTCTATCAGTCTTAGTGCAATTTTTCAGCAGATTTTACCTTAATCTACACCATGAAATCTCACTAAAGTCCACTTGGTGCCAATGGGCAAAGCGGATTCAACATTGCATCCTCCTATTTTTGTTGCTTTCCACTCAGTTCTCAATGGAATCAATTTTTCAATAATGATAAAGTGAGAAGCATTCCTTACGCCTCTCACTCCGGATGGATGTAAAAACGTATGTGGTAATGTGAAACAAGTGCCACCGCATTGTTTCAAGTTCACTCTTTGCAAAGTAATTCCAGTGAAATCCCACAAAATGTTAAGGAAGTTAGATCAATAAGTTATTTGGATCTGACCACACAGTGTCTAGGAAACTCTCTAGACAATTGTCATCCAATAACAAAACAATTTAGAGATTCAATACACTGTCAAAAGAAGATTAGCGCAGATGTTTACACCTACCAGTTTCACTCGTTACCACACACTAGATTCTATTTTGTGACCATGCTTATTAATAAGATATATAATTGTCAATA
This sequence comes from Lingula anatina, assembly GCF_001039355.2. Next base: position 147,962 of record NW_019775972.1, read on the forward strand.
CCTAACATTATGCTGGTTGGAATATGTACTTCAAATTTCTTTTGTATTTGGTAGATAATACTGGAATAATACCAAAACTACCATTATGAAAACAATTTTTCCAACTGCTAATTTGCAGGCATATCGACATATATTCCCACAAGTTCAGTGGAAGAATAAATCCACTTGGCAAAAGATAAAAAAATAATTTAATAAAAAACATTTATGACAATAACTTCATACTTCCTTCCTTCTTCAGGCTATACCTCAGATGACACACACACACACACACACACACACACACACACACTGTATGTTATAATCCATGGCAAATCCTGTTTTCACCAATGGGAGGTGTAGTAATACAATTACTGTATCTATTATCAATTTATTAAGTCTCTCTACTTTATATCTATATATACCAGGAAGCCAGTGAAGGGGCATGTATTGATTATTGTCATCAACTGCACACTCAATGGAATGGGAGTTCAAAATTTTGTGAACAGCCAAAGTCTTTGTTTTTTTTTCTGTAAAATAATATAAATATTGTATTAAAATTTTCATAACAAAAAAACTCTATTATTCAACAGCAAACATTCCCCCTAAAATTACTTTTAAAATGAGAAATATAAAAAAGTTGTGAAATAAAGTACGTAAATATTTCATAGACCTTAGTCCGGGTCCCTTTCTTTTAGCCATCACTGTTACTCCTCTCCATCAAACCCTTTCCCTTCTGCATATTTTCAGCCAGTTTAAATAATAACAATTTATCTCTCAGAAGTTAAGATATGCCATGGGACAAAATCCTCATCTTCTTTTTTCTATGAGATACAGAGTAGTAATGATTAAAAAAAACGAAGTACATAAAGATGTGTTTTTGGAATGATAAAAAGCTTCTGAATACCCAGTAGCAAAAAAATAAGCTGGAAACAGATCGACAACCACACTGGGGCAAAATAAATCTAAATAAATTTGGTTTGGCCTCTGGAGAGCACAAATAACATAATTGCATGAGACAAAGCCATTGCCCCTCATGTTCCTGCACACATGATGGCAGAGTTCTTCAGTCAAGTGTCACAGCACAAAATGCATCAGCTGTGTCATCTTAAATGTACAAGCACAACCTTCATGTTACAGAAGGCAAATATCAAGGCCAAATCAAAGTGAATTTTGCAATTAATTAACATCAAATGAATTAAACATTTTTAATGAGATTCTATACATGACGCTAAATGGAGGGATGTCTTTATTATGATTACACAAAATACGCAAATGGTGTTTTGAAATTTCTGGTAAATATGACTGTACAGTATATTAAACTGAAATTACAATTTTAATTCTAATTTAAAAATACAAATTAATGCCCTTTTTGAAGATGAAATTTTCCACTCTTGTCTTTGGGTTTGAAAGTACAATATGGAACTACCTGTGATCACTGTTGATGTACATACTGTTATAATAGATTATTGTTTCACTTTTTAAAACATTTAGTCTAACCACATCTAAAGTAACCTAAAATTGCAACAAATCACAAATGGCAAATTCATATACCACAAAACCACACAAGAAAGAAACAACACCCACTGCTTCACTCGGCCCACTAGAGCTTCGGGAGGCGGACAAAATATAATGAAATTAAAGGCCTACAGATTTCCGAGTTTTTGTCCCTTCAGTGTACAATATGGGATTAAATTGAAATGAAATTGAATATATAATATCCCTTCATCCAATACACATGCTCTTTTCAGCCATTAGCCTATCTAAGCCAACTTGTGCAGTAAAGCACAGCAGTATCAATGTAACACAGTCAATCAATGGAAAGGCAGATGACACCATTAATCAAGGAGAACCCAGGAGAAACATTGAAAAGAGATTCAAAATCCATAATAGCTAGCTGGACTTGCATCTCTGTGTTTCTATCTTGTGCAGATTAAGTAGTGTCTCTTCATGGTCATCAGAATTCAATAAAACAACAACATTGCACCCAGTAGGTATACCAACGTTTTAATCTTCTTTATTATATATTTTTTTATTTCTATCTGTTTATTCATCTATCCATACAGGCTATTATTATTATTATTATTATTATCCATTTATCTTATTTATTACTTTTATACATATAAATATATATATTTATAGAACCCTCATTTTTTACTTGTCTTGTGTTAAATTATCTTCAGTCTCTATCTTGGACCCATCATAATTTGCCCAAGGTTTTACAAAAAAAGAGGTTCTACTTCACATT
>NW_019775973.1:32585-48532 GCF_001039355.2 Lingula anatina
CCCCCCCCCCCCCACACACACACACAGACAAAGACAGACACTACACTCTTACCAAAGTGATGAAATTTTTGAGAATTAGAGATGAAATTATTATTTTTCATTTCACGGTGACAAATGTCATAAAACATTTCATACAAACAAGGCTGCAGCAATGACAAACAGGTCACGTTTTCATAGGCACTATCGGTCTACGTAAATCGATCTAACTATGCAGGTACTCTCGCTGAGTGCAATCAGTTTAACAGAATGACACGCCTACTCCTGAGTTGAGTAGAATACAGAAAAGTGTGTGGTTGAACGACTATGTTGGAAACAAGAGGAGGCGTGTCATTCACTTCCATATAACTGTTTGTAACAATAACTTAGGGCGCATTCCCATAGATTTTAGATCGATCTATCCCTGTGGGGAGTCTCACTAGATTACTGTCAGATAATCCGATTTAAATGTCCGTCCCGCCTACTACAAGCTGTAAGGGGGTAATTAACTTTCGTGCCCGCTCGGCTGACAGCTATTTAGCGTGAACCCCCAAGGAGTTAGGTCGATCTAGTTGGATCGATCTAATCTCTGGGAATGGGGTCTTAGACACTGCCCAACCGTGTTGTAAAAGTGACAATTTGCAGTCATACGGACTTTATCTTATTTACCTTTGAGCAAAAACAGAGCTTCGTTGTGCTTGTGAACATTTGGCTACATACATTTATTTTGTCCGAAAGAAACTACGACAAGTCACCGCAGTGGAATCAAAAAATGGCAATTCCCTTTCCAAATCATATCACATAAATTGCTACTAATAAAGGCATATAAAGTCATACTCCATAATACGGCAGATTAAGACTGTGAACATCGGTTAATGTACCGAACTGAAGATACCGCTGACTTGATCTTTAATTAAAGAGACAGTTCGGGAAATAAACACTGCCTTTAGTGTGTAGACGTTCCCTTAACTTTTTTTTTGGTACGAGAATAAGTAACGATTACACTGCACTTCACCAGACAAGAGAAAATTGCCAGGTCACTGAAATAAATTACTTCGCTCGGCCGACTACAGAATTGGGTGGTTTCTTGTAGTGCAGGTACTTCTGACCACCAGTTTCTTCAAATTTTTGTCTGGAGTTTGCTCTTAAAGCGTCACGGCCACCATTAAGTTGGAGTAAGTCAATTTAACAAACGCGTTCTAAAAAGTGTATCTTAATGACGTAATGTAGGTCAGCAGGGTTCTGGCTGACCTCTCCAATTGCTTATCGGTTTTTTCCATGTCCTAGGCCATATTTTTTTCCTATATAGATTATTGCGCCAGTGTTCATTATAAACTAAGTTGGGGTTGATGGTTTCGTATTCCATCATTATACATGTAGACACATTACATAGTTCAAGTCTATAACAACGTGCAATTTGCGCGTAAAGCAAATAATTTAGATTCACCAGTCAAGGGTATGTTATTGAGTAATTAAAGTAATTCAAGGCTGAATTTTTATTAGAGCTGGGCTCATAAATCGACAGCGTGTTTAAATTCTTGGATCTAGCAATCAGCCAAGATATATTAAATCTTTTTTTTTTTTTTGCTATTTGCAATTAGAAAACCACTGTCGGATTATAAGATAAAGGACACGGCAAACAACCAGGATATAACAAAGCCATTATCCAGTCTGTTACATACCACACGCATTGTGTATTCGCGCTTTAATAATATATACAAAAACTTATAAGAATAAAACTCAAAACTGATTCTGAGAAACATCGTAAAACCACGCCGCTAGCAGATAGGGATACTAGCCCTGGCCATGGTATGTATGCTACTGATAACCGCTGAACGTTGTTCGAAGTTGACGGAGTTTTTGTTCCTAGACAGGTTTATTTCCTCCCCAAGACCGCGTTTATTTCCCGAGGCACGCACGGACGCCAAAATGTCCCTCGTGTTCGCGTATTTTCCGTAAATAAAACATTACCCAATTCCAGGTTCTTAGAATTTGTGAAACTAAGTCTTTTTTTCAATCAGATATATTGCTCTTTTACAGACGATTTTCATCGCTTCTCATTAAAGTTTAGTTACACCAATACTTTCATTTAACCTTAGGCAGGAAGTAGATTAACTTGCTCTTTCCCGTCGCGGTGTATTTTTGGATGATTATCAAAACAAATGGAAAATCCATTACGTCCACTTACCTCGATTATTTTCTAAATATCCGATCGGGAAGACCTTCTGTGGCTAGCTTCAGTGGTTTTCAACTGTTCCGATGATCGTCTGCTTTTTCAATTACTGGACTATCTTGCATGCATTTGGTGTCCTTACGACCCCAGTGGCGACTCCTACAATCGATTATGGAAATGATAGTTTTAGTCGGTCGATTTATAAATTTCATTACCGCAAGTAATAATGTCCGAATGAAAATTGCTACAAAGTTGCCTGGACTATCTGTTCAGGGAGAATCCATAGGACGGGGGTTTGATGCTTTAACCGTGAGCCAGAGACATGAAAAAGTTGTCAGCCCAGCAGGAAGACACCTCCGCCAAACTGACTTTATGTTAATAGGCAAATAAACAAGGTGAATAAATCCAGGAAACCTTTGGCTCTCTCTCTCTCAATATCCAGACGGTAATTTATCAAATCTTCTTTATAGCTTTAATAAAATTATTACGTCAGAGGCAACGCCCCGGTACTTGTTTAACCCCTCGTGTGAAAATACGGCGCATTCAGAACTAGTTGATCCGCAGAACTAATATGGCCGACCTACTTCAAAATTGCAGCATTATCCCCTTATAGACACTGGATATATTCCCCGAATGGAATACATGGCATACTTTCAAGTGGTTTGGCCATATTTGATCCAGGGATCTTTTAGTCAGCGGACTGACACGCGGACCTGTTAGTCCACGGATCAACTTTGGTTGTGAATGCGACCATATTTTGAAAGGCACTGACCAGTAACAAATTCAGACAGTTTAGGGTCACCACATGGCTGATATTGATAAGCGCATCTTGTTATTTCCTCCTCAATATCCAGACGGTAATTTATCTATTCTATTGATTTGATATCAGTAAATCTTGATTCTCATGACAGTATCACGTAGAGAATGTATTATAAACATCGGGCGGTTCTTTTGTAAATACACCTACTGTCCTTGTATGAACTGATGTATGCTTTCATATGTGATTACAGAAAAAAACAATTTCAATTTTCAATCAGGATAAGAAAGAAGATCGGGTTCAACGAAGACTGTGCCATTAAAAAAAAGTTTTTTTTAATGAAATAACTGGGTCCCCTGGGTCCGCCGTGACAGTTGAATGTATACATCTTTTAGATATAAGTGCGTCATACCCATCAACAGCATGAATAAGAAATGTCTGTTTGACATTCTCGTTTTAGCAGCTGGAAACAAATCAAGACAAGAAAACTCTGCTCATTCAGGCAGCGCCACCAGATTGGTTTAAAAGTAAAGACTGTATCGTCACTTTACTGTGTATACAAATGTACCATGAAACACTGGTATCAGATATCCCTTAGGATCTTATAAAAACACCAAAACAACAACAACAACAATAATAATAATAATAATAATGAGAAGAATTCTATTAAGAATCGGAAGTTGAAGAAGATGAAGAAATTGTATCAACACATTCTTGTACTTAAAGAGAAGGGACAGAAAAGGCGTATAATTTGCGCAAAGGAAAAAAAAAGCTGTATAACACCGGCCAATGGTGCTAATAATAGTCCTGTTAAATAATCTTCATACCTCATTCCTGGTTCTCGCTTTAATAAGCATTTTATTCAGTTCAATTACTTGTCACAGTAGCCGGAATACCAACTCAAGTATGAGTGAAAACATGCGGACGCATAGGCGTAAAATGACCAAATGAAACACGGACCGGGCGCACATGTGGCCTCCATTTATGTCCAGTTAATCGGTCATTTTGTGTCAACAGACCCTAATGTTTGAAGTAAATAAATACCAGAGATTAGCACAGAATTGGTGGATGTTTATGCCCGACGATTTATTTCAGAACTTTTTTGTATCAGGGCGTCCAAGATTAGCAATACAAACAAATCGTATGGCGCTATAGTGTTTAGTGTTTCATTCAATATGTCACGGAGTACGGAATTTAATGACCGAAAATATTGACCTATAAATAAGATATTTTCTTCTTTGGTATAGCAGCTTCGGTCCCTTCGCCCTTAGTTTATAACCGTGCGGTGACGTCATCATGCTATAGCAGATACCAGTAGGGTGTGTCTTGTCTCTATCAGAGAGCAGTGGATGATGTCGTCGTTGCTGTGCAGAGAAATGTGCCCAGTATTACCTAGTAGGTACCCTCTTCCAGGGTCACAGATAGATTTTTCACTAGATATTTACAAATATGTTTTTAGATAAATAGACGGTCATTTTGTTCTCTGTGATAGAGAAGAGTACACTATTATCCGCGGGCCTTGTAGAGGGTACTTTGTAGGCAGGAGATAACTAATATCGGTAAATACGTAGTGAAAATAATCTGATTGGCCCTGGAGAGGGTCCGGCATGTAGCCTGGGTGTCATATGAATGGAGCATCGTTTTATGGTCAGATTACCTAAAAAGAGGTGTCAGAAGTTTGAGCAGGGACGCAGCTTTCGTGGTGGTGCCATAGGCGCTATTTCCCTTCGATAAGTTCCCGATAACATGAAATTAAATCTTCTATTGGTCTCGGTACGGTCCCTGTTAAATGGGGGTGGGGGGATCTTTGCCGACAGTAACCCCCTACCCCCACCCTACACACACACAGACACAGCGACCAGTAGTATAACGTCAGGAGGCTGTAAAGCACTTTCAGTTTTGTTTTTGACTTCCATGCATACCCGTCAAAGTGAACTGTATCGTTCAAGTCAGAAGGGGATGCACAAGAACTAATATCAATTAAACATTATATCCGTGTGACACGAAATCAATCTTTTGCAACAGCAAACTACCAGTATGTTCTTTAAGGTTGGGTCAATAAAGGTTTGTACAGGAAGCGCTTTGGCTTTTTGGGATAGTATTGGTGTTACTAATACCCTTTTGGGACGAATGTCACATGTACAAAGTAATGAGGAACAGACTAGTGGATTACCATTCCTCACAAACCGGCAAGACGACTTTGACAAAAATTTGCTGAATTCGCAAATAACCGAGCCAGTAGCATAATACATTTCCAAACCACTTTTAGTCACGGAAAATTGCATCACAAAGTTGTAAGTCCATTTCAACCTCGTTACGGATTCTATAGCTCATTTGTTATTGACGCATTTCTAATTATAATTCAGTTAGGTTCGAGCAAAATGGATGCACTCAATGAATATACTCTGATAATATTGAATTAAGCTCTCGATTTCCCTAAGTGCTTCAATGGTTTCTTAATGAAGACGAAAATTACAAACGCAGAACGCTGAAAGATCTTAAAGTTTTATGTGTTTACTTTTAGATAAAAAAATCGGCCTTCATCCGAACCATTATAGGAGGCCTACTTCATGGAGTTGTGACACGTACGAAATATCGGTTATGAATCTCGCATGGGCATTGAGCATTCTCGTCCATTTGGTACTCCTTAAACTATGACCCCGTTCCAATACCTAGGTCGATCTGGCAGGATCGACCCCTATCCGAGGGTTTCTCGCTAAATTATTTTCAGCTTAAGCGGCTCTGATGTCTGTCATGCCTACTGAAGCTGTTCGGAGTTTATTAACTAATCATTTAGCAGCTTCAGTAGGCGTGCCAGACATCTAAGCCGCTTAAGCTGAGAGCAATTTTGCTAGAAACCCCTCAGATATGGGCCAATCCTGTTAGATCGATCTAGGCATGGGAATGGGGTCTATCTATCTATCTATCTATCTATCTATCTATCTATCTATCTCTAAGGGTGCATCCGGAAACAGAATATCCACAAAGATAGAGTGATTTGACGATGCAGTATACTAAGAAGCCTAGAAAATAAACCGAAATTATCCCACAGGCGTGTAGCATCAAATTACTTGATATCGACCAAAGGTATCAAAATAATCGCCTTTCTCCCAATATTGTCTATTTTCTTCTTACCCAGTTTGTTACTCTGCGATTAAGTTAATTCTTACTCGATTTTCTCGGAATCTTGTTTGATACTGAGTCATCTTTAATACCAATGTCATATATATCGGTTCTTCGCATGATATGGGGAATATATCGATGAAGTGAATTAATCAAGGCAGTCCACTGAGGACTAACTAACAATTACCGTTCTCGTATGAGGTCTCCGTAACTCTACCTCTTGTGTTTTCCCTTATATATATATATATATATATATATATATATATATATATATATATATATATATATATATATATATATATATATATATATGTATATATGTATATATTACTTTTTTTCACAATATAAGATTTACATACAGGCCTGTGCCGTTCAAAACGCCGTTAATATCTTCCAATCGTTTATCCCCAAATCTCAGAGCATTAAATAAAAGGTGCATCAATCAGTGCTACAAATGCATCGAAAATAAAAGAGAGATACCACAGCAGTCAGAAGAATAACTGAAGATTATACTCGTGCGCTCTGCCAACGTAGGCCTATGCTTTAAGAATGCTTACAGCAGTCCCATCTTCATTATTCTACATCACTTTTGGGACATATCCCGTATCGATCTCTAAATATATCAATTACCTTTTGGAAAAAAAAAACCGTCAGCTTTTTTTCTGCCCAAAGGTCTCCCGCGCAGTGACTGGACGTTCTTCCGTTTTCCCCTATCACCTCACGTATTAATATATAAAAGATTTTAAACGTGTTCTGTACTGTGGCCGCTTTAAGTAGTCAGCCCCAAACATGTCTAGCCATCGAGTGTGACGTAATACTCTCGCCACCAGGGGGCATTGAAGCGTGTTATTACGTAGAAAGAGCACATATCAGTGGCCGTGTCACATTTCACGCCGTTTCGGATGAGTGGAGGCATTGTGAACACATTGGAACAACTTTAACTTCTTCTATAAATTAATGGTGCTATGTGGAAGGTTACGTATTTTGGAAATGTTAGGATAATAACGAAGTTTAGCGTGAAACAGTCCGTCTCGGTGCGTAAGAAAAATTAAGCGCGCAGTGGTATAGAATGCGTTCTCAAGTCAAACGGAAAAGGTACTAGTACTCGTACATATATGCAGTGGTGATTATATGCAGTTGACTGTGTTTTTGTTTTTCATTTGGGCCCGTGCAATGATGCGGAATGTATGTATGTATATTTCTGGCGATCTAATCATAATTTTGTGACAGTGAACAAGACTAATTAAACAATAGAAAAATATGTCTCAGAAAATTACGCAGTCGGATATTATCGATATTAGCTCTATAATATAATAGAAACGCCCATATACTGCATATCCCATACAAAAACCTACAACAAGCCCACCCAACAGGTGCGTAGAAATATTTTCATACTACATTGTGCCTGCAGTATAAATCCAAACCCGCTTATTTGCTTTTCCCGCTTTCTAAATTGCTAGATCAATATATTTCCGACGTGGACTTAATATCGTCCAGTTTTGTTGTTTATCAACATAACCTCGGTGTTGTTGTTTATTTAAGGTAAATACGAGGTTTCGACCCCTGTTGTTTATGTTTGTTTAGCAATAAAGGTACGTCATGGCTCCGGTATACTGAGAATGTGTAGGATTGACGGTTACTTAATAAATCATTTCCCATTATTCTGTTTGATCCATGATGTTAGAATTTTTAAAATGGACGTATAATGTTTGAATGCAGTGAAATTATAATGATACCTATGTATGCCTACGAGAGAGAGAGAGAGAGAGAGAGAGAGAGAGAGAGAGAGAGAGAGAGAGAGAGAGAACAACAGTTAATAACTAATAAATACGATACAAAAACGCTAAACGCGTAACATTAAAAATCCCCTCAACTTGGATCATGCACGGCTTGCCCATCCTTGTGTTTGTTTTCTCCTGCATGTACTTCTAATTACAAGATGCCTTGAACTCCACTATTAATTAATAATTAATAATAAAAAAATAATTAAGAGATGCGAGATAGGATAAACAGAAGAAACAGAAGCTCATACACAGAAAATAACCTAACTATGTACGTTTATAATACCTACCAGTCAAACATCAGACAAAAGTACCATCTCTCCCAAAATGATGCCTCAATCAAGAATCGTTGTGTTGACGTAACTCTTCCCCTTCTGCGATATTAACGTTCAAGGCAGCGATCGGATTTATATAAAACCACAAGAAGAAATATGCGCCTCGTTCGACATGCATACCTCGCCATAACTGCATGTATTACCTAGTTTTCTACTATGATTGATTAAATGTAGATACATTTCGCAAATTAATTAATCGGCTACAGTACGGCAGCGTTCAGTCATAAAGCATAAACAATATAGCACCGGCACGCGGAAACAGCGATACTTACCGTTATATGGAAGCCCTGGGTTAAGCCTTAATTTAATATGCCATAATTACATTATATCACACAGGAGAAATCAGATCTCAGTGGCGTGATTCAGAAGTGCTTTTTATTAATATGCCATTTTTCCTATTCTTTTTACTTGTAGTGTATGTCATCACCAATTGGTACTTTTTTCTTCCATCACATTCTTTCCTTCTTTCTGTCTTTCTTTCTTCCCCTTTTCCTGCTTTCTTTTTTTCGTTCTTCCCTTTTCCTGCTTTCTTTTTTTTTTCGTTACATTTTTCTTTCCACTTTTCCAATTTTTTTCTTTTATGCACGTAACTAAATTACATGTTTTCCTTTTTCGTTGCAGATCTATTTCTCTAAATCTTTTGTCCCGACTTTGTTTGAAATTTCCCTCAACTAATTGGTCCTTTAATACAACGTCATGTAATGAAATTCTAACAAAGGAGACGGTTTTCAGAACTGAACAGGAACCCCTTTTATGGCCTTGTTAAAGAAAAGACATATTGACAATGTCCGTCCGGGTGAACGCCGGCCCCAGGGGGCCTGAAAAGGTCGTCTTTTTTCTGCCATTGTACTTAGCCCTTAACACCAAGATTTCTGTCAGTTTGTAAACAGCAATTAAACAAATTAGCTCCAATAGCTACGACTTTGAATAGGGTCTTTTTTTGGGGGGGGAGGGGAGGGGAGGAAGTAGGTCAAAATGACGTTTCCGACGAACATCTGTATACATGTTCGTTTGATCAGGGAATTATATCGGTATATTTCCCTGGTTTGATGTATCCACGTAGGGTAGTTATTGTGTATATATTTGGATTGTCTAAATCTACAGAGTACAAAATTTGGAATGTAAATTTAGAAATATTACTTACAAATTGTTACACTGTGTCATATAACGGTACATATTCAGCCAGAAGTCAAAAAGCGCCCTTTCCTTTCTTTAAGGATATCTTACATAAAGGATATCTTTTATAAAAATTGCTTAAACTGCAGAAACATCATCCCTGGTATCACTTTCATGAGTACAACATACAGGGGCGGATTCAGAGTTATTTCCTGACAGTCTTCCAAATTATCTTTGTTGATCCGTTCTTCATTTTTGACCGTCTTCCGACAGAAAAAATTAGATACCCGCCAATGTAAACTTGAAAATCTGACCGTCTTCTGGAAGACCCAGAAGACGCCCTAAATCCGCCCCTGACATAGGTACTGGTTTATTTTATCATCTGGCCTACACAAGTGTTATTAATTGTAACAAAAAAATGAGAGAGAGAGAGAGAGAGAGAGAGAGAGAGAATGCATTTGAACTTACGGTCCTAGCAATCAGTGACACATTAATGATTCTAAATTGAAGCACTGGCGGGTTTCGGGTAGCAAAAATTGAATATTCTTAGAACGCAAGTCGTATTTCCACCGAAATTTGATCGACCATCCTCATGACGGTGCGTCACAGCAGGTCATCGCAGTACAATAACCTCACCAACGTACTTAGCAAATTTGATGTCAAAACTTCGCTTAAAACTAAACGTTTTTTTTATATATTGTTACCTACAGGTAAAATGATATTTCATGTTGAAACTTAATCTACGTACCCTACGCCCCGCGGCGTGAATTTTGTTTTTGCATGTTGGAAAAGGTCGGCACGAAAACGTGAATCATTCCCTAGAAATAGTTTGGAATTTTAGGTGCTAATGGTATTATTCTCATCTGGTAAGGATACAGTCTTAAATGATAACTTGACCTAACATATGCCCGTTATTAGAAACCTCAGATAAACAGGTGTTTTCAATCCGGCTATTTTTTCAGCTGTGTCTGAAGCTTTTATTTTAGTCTGTTTTCTTTTTTTTATGTTTCGTTATTCACGGAATAGAAAGGTATTACCGCTCACAAAACGCAGCGTTTTAACTCGAATCAGTTTGGTTCTTTTGTGTTTGTTAACACTGCCACGTGGCTGGGGCGCTGTTTGTCACCTTTTCAACGATAATATAACCTTTGCGTCACGAAAAAAAGACGCACTTAATCGACTTTATAACCCTCTCGTTTGACATAACTAACATAGCTAGCCTCTGCATTGCGCTGGTTGGTGGTGATCTCTATTCAAGGATATGGCAGACGAAAAAATGCACACAGTCAGAAAAAAGAATTCACAATCTAGACTTGTAAACTGGACTTCACAGTACCGGATTACGTTTAAGAGACGCATGTTTTAAAAACAAGTTGATACCAATGAATAATATGTTGACAGACCAAACATATAATTTATAATCACTCTGCTGGTACAAAGTAATTATAATTGTTTATTTTCTGGACGCCAATTATATCATAAAGCGTTTCTCATTTTAATGTGTGTTATAAAGTGTATAGACCTTAAGACACTAGTAAAGGTGGAATAATACCAAATATAGTTACTTCTTCAGGTTTGCAAAATTTTTACAATCAAGAGAATTCTACTTATTTTGAAAAAGACTCGTCGTGTTCCACGTGGCGGTCAATGGATAATGGGAGCTTATACGGCTTTGGGTGCAAATTTCCCTGGCGACGTCAACCGTTTTTTTCCTATCACTTTCACACCCTGTCTAGTTCCTAATATTTTCTTAATCTTCTTTTCCAGATGAGACGAACGACCAGTTGCATTTTTTCCCTGAATTTTAACATCGGGTTAACTGTCTAATGAGAAAGTCTAATGGTTTTGTCGCTGTGGGCATTTGTGACGTAAATTTCAAAGAACTAACGATATTAATTCAGCCTGTGACGATTCCACGAAATACTTTAGTCCCCCTTAACACCATGTTTCAAAGAGTGCGCATACTGTTACATGTAACTGTTATATTGGAGTTTTATCTTAACTTGCCGTTTTTCGTACCGTAAGTGCACATTATTGCTCCACAAGAAATTGGAAAAACTTCAAAGACAGTGCTGATCAAAATAGCAGGCGTAAATTGTTAAATTGGTTAAAGCGTCTACAATAATACCAGGTAAAAACAAACAAATAAATAAATAAATAAATAAATAAATAATAACAATGACTTTACCTTTTTACGTTTCCGAGCTCCAACAATCCATCTAGGTGAATTCGGAATACACACAGATGTCAAGTATTAGGATACAGCTGTATATGGCACTTTGTAACTAGACCGTATGTTTGCGGCGGCTTTGCTGACAGATATACTATTACCATTAAAGAAAACTTTGCTTCACTGTCTCCAGGACTTCAGTGAGATCTGTTTTTCTGTACTTTTTTTTTTCAACAACGGAACGCTGTCTTGAGATTGCTAATAATTCAATTGGGGCACCTCTAAAAGCTTGTTTACCATTTCGTTAAGAAAGGAGCCGCTGTGGTCGCTAAGATAACGCGTTGAATGGTTATCGCTCTCCTCTGGTTAATTTCCCACTTTAAGATGTCCTGCATGGTTTCGTGGAGGGCCGAGAGAAAATGAAACTTAATTAAACGCAGCGGCCACAGCGAAGACGTGACAGGAACGTACGAATTTCCCCCTACGTGCTGGGTTTTAATATTGTTAAAGCTCCCTTAATCAACCGCTGAATAAAGACAACGCTGAATGGAACGTGACGCGTGATTTTAATCTTACTGTAAGGCAAAACTGTTAGTCCTTTCAGGAAGCGCAGCACTATGGTCTATGACGTCATCGACTCCTGTAAAAAAACTGCGTATCGTCCTGTGGTGCTTTTGTGAATTTTTTCTTTTCCCGTCGAGTTTGTTACATGGCTTCCCGACTTAATTATCCGGCGTTTATCCTTGTTAACAATCGTCGTCCCCTGCAACTTGACCCAAGTATGGAGAAATTCTTCCGATCTTTTTGAGGGCGTTGTTTCTCCAACAAGTGTTCAGCAGTCAATTCATATGTCTTCCTGACAGCAATGCGTAGAAGAAGCGCAAAAGTGGAGTAATCAGGCGATGAAGCAGAACCGCGACGCGGCTCTCTCTCTTTCCTTCCTACTTATCTGTCAGTCTGAGATAGAATAATATATTAAAGGCCTTTTCCTGCATGTTCTGCAAACAGTTACCGGCTTATTCGTAAGGTTATGTACGCCGCATTCAATCAAATTCCACCGTCCTTTATGTTTGGCTACCTGTAAGCCCATTCCCAGTATCTATTCCCCACGGCAGCCTCGTTTTGATTATCAATACTTATTCACAGTAAGTAGGAAAATTCGATTACCAAAACGAGGCTTTCAGGCGGCCTCAGGTGGGAATCGATTCGGTACCTAAAACGGGAGCTTGTACAAAGCTATCAATATATCTGCGTGAAATAAAATTCAATATTTTCATAGAAAACAATAAAAATGAAAACAAATAAAAACTGAATTAGGTTGAGAGAATAAATTTGTACTGGGTCGCCGATCATTTGGGTGCATTGTTTGAAAGGGGAGCACTGAAATAGCCTTAAAAATAGAGTTACAGCGCTCTGCTACAACGCGACGCAATTGATCGTCTATTTTACAAGCGTCAACAGCCGCTGTCAGCTCTTCATCAGCATTTGTTGTGTTTTGTATTATTTGGGAATCAATTTCATAAACACAGACGTCGAACTGTAATACAGGTTTTTGTGCACTTTCATATTTGTCTAATGGCGACAGTAAGATGTAGCTATAGCTTGTACTATAGAAAAGACATGTTTCCATCCTTTTGCAAAAAAAATAATTGAGACAGATTTAATAGAATTAATTCAATGCATCGATTTCAGTAGACTTGGAGGCGTTATTAAGTTTCTGATATAAATAACAAGCTTGCATTGACATCCCAGGTTAAAAGAGCCGGCTTTTTATCATATTGTAATATGTGTAATGCTGACAGGAATGAAATAGATACCATTTTTTCGATTCACATAGAGAAAAATATATCCATTGTGTATGGAAATTACGTGCGTTGTAGAATGGGCCACACTTGCCTTCTATAAACTTTAAAAAAACTAGTCCATGACATACGCGTTATGCTATTATGCATCCAGTTTAAGCACATACCTACACACCCTGTGAATAAAAAAAAACGATTTTATGTCATTTATTTTAGTATAGCACGTGTTGTAGAGTTTAAAAACAGTAAAGGCTTAGTACATGTATCTCTGCCCATTTCTCAAGGTCGGCAATCCGATCAGTACTATTACATGCTGGATCTGGGGACCTTATACCTAATACAGCAGGGATTTTGTTGAGAAAAACTAGTCGATTACGGTTAGAGACAGACGACCGATTTTCAGGGTACAACAACCCGATTAAAGTCATCTTCGAGCGTCCGGTGCCGTGCCAAATGTATCGTATACCAGCTCTGTACTATATTAGTGGTATAATGAATGCGTGCATTTCACCGTCTTCTCTCTCAGAATCCCTGCCGTGTATTATAATTGCACGGAAGGCACTTCAACATCTGCATTTTATATCTATGTTGTAATGCATTAGGCTGATGTGCTTGTAGCGTTACGTCACCATTCAGACGCCGCACGCCATAGCTGGGAATATGGCGTAAGAGTGGGGTGTTTTATCTCATGTTCGCGCGGTGGTGGGTCCAACGATTGATCCATATTTTCTCCCTTATTGGTGTTGGGTCTTTTTTTAAAGGTGAGGGTGGGGTTACGTGTAATTACGTGTTTAAGACATCACTGCGGCCACCATACGTGCTCACTCACACGCACAAGCACACGTGCACCGCATTAACATACACCTCACGCACACACACACACACACACACGCACACACACGCACACACACACACACACACACACAGAGAGAGAGAGAGAGAGAGAGAGAGAGAGAGAGAGAGAGAGAGAAAGAGAAGACGTCTGGGCTTTTTAAACAAAGGGGAGGGAAAACAGCACGATAAAATGTACAAGAAGTTATGTATCTGAAAACCATTTCACACGATTTCCCAATGGCCAGATTTGACTTTATCAAAGAACATCCCACCGGGGAAAAACACAGGGAAAATATCCTCTATATCAACTTCACCTGTTAGATATATACATTCGATTCTGCCTACAGTAGGCCCTACTGTGACCTTGAAACCTGTAGACATGAACATTTCTGCATAGCATACACGGCGTGATGATATTATTATGGATTATAATAGGAAGAAATCGCCATTAGTTATATGAATGTACATAACTTGTACAATAACACTGTCTGCTACATTTGTGTATATTATGTTGTGGCGCGTTGGTGAGGAGGGGATGCAAGCTGAATATCAGACGGGGGGGGGGAGGGGGGACGGAGATTTCTTTCATTTTTGTCCCACATATTCTTCCTATCAATTAACCTTTACCGGGATCGAAGAGAGAATGTTTTTCATTAGATATCCACAGGTATTTCTCTGCCTGTCCGTTGGCGGTCCACAAATATGTTCAGGGGCGGATCCAGGATTATTTGAAGCGGGTGGGGGAGGGGGGTGGTGCAGATTCAAAGCCGCTCCCCCCCCCTTCCCTTGGCGTGGGGTTCGAGGCCCGCTGAAGGGCCCCGAAAATTTTGGTATTTTAGAGGGCGAACGGTGCTATTTCGTACGGTTCTGAACTATAATTCAGCTAGTCAAAATTCTAATTTTACGAGGGCACCATTGGTGTGACTTTTTTTTCAGAAATCGAAAGGGGGGGGGAATCAGGACCTCCTTGACAGCCCCTCCCTAAATGCGCTACTGTATGTTGTCTGTTAACATGTCTGTACTGTCTAGTGAAGAATGTTGCACAAAAAAATGACGTCATCGCCCAGCTTGCCTAGAGCTGGTAGAGAGAACAACAAGTATCTCCATTCTACTTTGCATAAAACGTCTACAAAATAAGGTGCACTAAAAACAGGGGTATTTGGCGCTTCTGAGTTAATAAAACAAACCTGTGGGTCTCAGTCTGTGCCCTTTTCTTTATTTCGGTGGAGGGCCCACAACGTACGTCCACTAAGATTCCTATCTGCGACGTACTGTATGTTCTACAGCTGAATTCGCTAATTTGATTGGGAAAAAGATTAAAGATTATCATAGCCCCCTGCCTCACCGCCCTCCCTTGTATCTGCCTTCGGTGGTGAGGGGGGGGGGATTGAGATGTAAAACATGATTTATGAGTTCATAAACATGATACTTGATTTTTCTGTTGTATAATCCGTATGATGAGACATGCGCTTTAAAGATTAATTCAAAGAAGAGAGAGAGAGAGAGAGAGAGCTGAATAAAGAATTGCGTGTTTTTTTCCCCCACGAAAACACCATCACGCTCACAGATCAAATTACAGATTTACATTACTCCTTTTCAATGTAATTTTACCTGATCGACGTCGTGAGACCAATTCAGGTGCTGTACATATTTTTAACATGGAAGTCTCGGGTGTATGCTAATTATTTATAATCTGGTGTCATTGAACCATGTTTAGAAGACCCAAGGCCGTGATAAGGAGTCATTTGCCAAAATACGTTTTAGGACTAATTCTCAGATGTTGACCTCGTGAAATTTCTTAAGACTCTATGGGACTCTCAAGGAATATTAACCCACAATACTGTATGAAACTCTACAGATACTCCTGACACCCCCCCCCC